>CABHPQ010171655.1:8343-36917 GCA_902168405.1 Peromyscus aztecus | reverse complement strand
CTCTCTCTCTCTCTCTCTCTCTCTCTCTCTCTTTCTCTCTCTTCCTTGTATTTCGAGATAGGGTTTCTCTGCACAGCCCTAGCTGTCCTGGAACTCTCTCTTTATACTAGGCTGGCTTCAAACCCAGAGATCCACCTGCCTCTGCCTCCTGAGTGCTCCCCCACCTTCCAGATGCTAATTTTTCAAAGAACTCTGTAGAGAATGTAAGACAGAAGAGCACCCTGTATCAGCCATTAAGGAGGAACTGCAGTTTAATGGATGGTTGTTTGGTTTGGTTGTTTGGATATTGTACTAGGGACTGATTTTCTGCCTCTTTACTTCTCTCTCTCTCTCTCTCTCTCTCTCTCTCTCTCTCTCTCTTTATTTTACATATAAGAAGAAACATGGAATTTTTTGAGTCTGGCTTATTTTGCTTCCTATGATGATCCTCTATTCCATAAAGTCTCCTGCAAAGCACAAAATCTCATTTGTTTTTGTGGCTGAAAAACAGCCCATGTATGTGTGCAATATATGTATACATCACATGACAGTCTGCTTTTTCCATCACTGCGCTCCCTATAGGCACAATATTTTTACATAAGCTCCCTCTGTAGCCTAGGGTAGCCTTAAACTCACAGCCATCCTCTTTCTTCAGCCTTCTGGGTGCTGAAACTACAGATTGTGCCGTCAATGCCTGGCTGTTCCTACTCTTGTGTCATGTGAAAAGCATTGTCTTCAGATTAATGAGAGGTAAAAGCAAAGACTTAGCTGGGTGTGGTGATGCCCATTTAGAATCCTAACACCTAAAAATTGAAGGCAGGGGAACTTTTGAGTTTAAGGTCAGCCTGACTATAAAGTGAAACTTGACAATAAATAATTAAATAAATGATTTAAGAACTACTGTGTAGTAGAACGATTAAATGATCTCTCAAAAGAAATCTGAGTCGGGCGGTGGTGGCTCACGCCTTTAATCCCAGCACTTGGGAGGCAGAGGCAGGCGGATCTTTGTGAGTTCGAGGCCAGCCTGGTTTACAGAACGAGATCCAGGAAAGGCGCAAAGCTACACAGAGAAAACCTGTCTTGAAAAAACAAAACAAAACAAAATCTGTGTCCTAATCTCCGGAACCTGCTACTGTGGCCTTCAGTTGGCAAAAGAACTTTGCAGACATGTGAAAGTACTTGAGATAGAGAAATTGTTGCCACTGTGGACTCTTAAATATAATCATGTGTTCTTTTTAACTAGTTTTATTTATTACTTGTGTTTCTGTGTGTCTCAGTGCATACTGCACTCTCATGCCACAGACCATGGTTGCAGGCCAGACAACAACATTGTAGAGTAGGTTCTCTCCTTCCACTTTCATGTGGGTCCCAGGGATTGAATTTAGTTCATTAGGCTTAGGCAGTAGGCAACTTTCCTCATTATGATTTCTCACCAGTCTTCACATGGTTTCTTGTTAGTTTGCTTGTTTTTGTTTGTTTGTTTGTTTGTTGTTTGTTTGTTTGTTTGTTTTGAGAAAAGGTCTCACTGTGCATTCTTTGGCTAGCCTGGAACTCACTATCTACCTGCCTCGGCCTCCCTAGTGCTGGGATTAAAGGTATGTACCACCATGCTCAGGTACATGTTTTCTTGAAAGATAATGAGATTATATACAGCAAGGGGAAAAGAAGATAGTACAAACATGTGTGCAAAGATGAACAGCGTAGAAACAAGTCAAGAAATGACTTTAATCAAAAAAACAAAACACAAGACAGGTTCTCCCCAAGTGCCTCCAAGGGCAGTGCAGTGTGGCCCTGAAACCCTTTGATTTCAGGCGGTTGATACTGATTTTGGACTTCTGGCCTTCAGAAGTGTAAGCAATAAATTCCTATTGTTTAAACCTCCAAATGTAGCTCCAACAGGAAACTAGTGCCATTTTCTCTGTTTATTTACCTTTGTCACTAAGGCTCATCTTTCTAGAGCCAGACCTTCAGTACATCATACTTGTAGATAGTAGGTTTTCTGCCCCCCCAATAATAATAGGTTTCTCTGCCAATGCATTAAGCAAAATCAAGCTGATTTGAAAAAGTGTAACAACAGGTTTATGTGAGCAAACCAACTCCCCGGCAAGTTCTCTAGTCCCAGAGATTGAGGCATGGAAAGCTGTGCCTGAGAACAAAAGCAGGGAGACTGTACAGGTTGTAAGGGAGGGGTCATGACTTGTCCACCACAAGCTGGGTTCATGCCCAAGTATGGTCAAAAGCTAAGCACTTTAGGAGGGGACTTGGGCAGCTGACAACTTCAGGGAAGGAGGAAGCTGCAATAGCCACCAAGAGTGCGGGACTGGGATTTTGGGCACCTTCCTTTTGTTTGGAGACTCTCTGAGTGGGCAGGGTTTAGAGAGAGATAGAGAGAGATAGGAATGGGGTTTTCTGGATCTTGCAGGGGCGAGCTGGAGGTTCAATGGAACAGTAAGGTATTTTCCACTCAGGGTGCCAAAGCAACTTACAACCATGTAAATGGTCTAAATGTTCTATTCTGTGAAGTATCCAATCAATATTAAAGTTTTATAAAATTTGTGATGACTGGTGCACTTTATTTTATATTGTTGAACCTCTAATAAGTAAAAAAAAAAATAAAACAAGGTTTTAAACATTACTGTATAATTTAAATGTTTACAATTAGTTAATCCTTAGCTGAAGGGTTATTCTAGTAATTCCTAAGATTTAGATGTAAAAACAAAATTCTAGATGTAAGAGACATACATACCTACACACATAGGTTTACAGAGATTTATTACAGTGGCTGGCTGGATAATCCAACAAAGGCCGTACTGATGCTCTAAGACCCCAGGAGAAGCTCAGTCTAAGACTCTAGAAGCCTTAGAACAAGGGAACCGATAATAAACCCTCAATCTCAGGCCACAAGAGGCCATTGATGCTCCCTAGAGTGTTGTGGAGTATCATTTTAACTAGGGAAAGACATGTTGCATTTGTTTATGCTGCGGAATATGACTTTAACTGTGTAAAGGTGTGCTACTTTTGTTTATGCTGCGTTTGTTTAACAATGTTAAGGATGTGTGTTTAATTATGTAAAGATGTGTTGCATCTGTTTCATCTTGCCTACCTAAGGCACCTGGTGGGTCTAATAAAAAGCTGAATGGTCAATAAGTAGGCAGAAGAAAGGATAGATGGGGCTGGTGGGCAGAGAGAATAAATAGGATGAGAAATCTAGGCTCAAGAGAAAAAGAAGACAGAAGAAGGAGGAGGGTGTTGGTCAAATGGCGCACTGCTTGTGGCTGGTGGCCACAATTACCACAGTTACCTTTTTAGAGCTTTATGGGGGCGGGGGAGAGGGAGAGAGAGGACAGACGGAAGGAAGGAGAGGAAAGGAAAGAGAGGGACGCACAGAGGGCCCACCCGCTTTTTAGGCTGGGACGCCCCCATCGCAGGCTGATGAAGTAATTAAGGACAGCATCCTTACAGAGGGAATGAGAGACATGCCCGGGGCCAGACACAGAGACAGCAAGAAAGTAAGAAAAGGGAAAAAGCCTCAAGGCAAAAGGTAGATGAAGAGAAACAGGTTCATTTAAGTTAAAAGAGCTAGCCAGAAAAGAACTAAGTTAAGGCCAAGCATTCAAAACTAGTAATAAGTCTCCGTGTCATGACTTGGGAGCTGGTTGGTGAAAGGGTATACGGCGCTAGGGGCTAGCATTGGATACCGCGGTGGCGGAAGAGTCACGAGCCTTGGTTACAAGAGTTAGAATGGGTTTTATTAGAGAGAAGAGGGGATAAGACAGGAGAAGCCAGGCCTGCCAGAGAGGAAACAGAAAGAGAAGGGCGCAGAGAGGCGCAGAGAGAGAGACAGAGACAGAGACTGAGAGAGGCGTAGAGAGAGAACATGGGGTTGCATGTCCGGCTTTTTGGCTGGGACACAGTCACCTGCTGATGATGTAATAAGGTGCCAGATGAGACCTCAGCTGCGAATATACAGAATCCTTACAGTTGGTATACTAGAGAGTCACTAGAATGGCCTGGGGGGTCCATGTTGACAAGTTGACAAAGCTGGAGTCTGATGTACGCTGACCGTAACAGCAGAAGCAGATGCCCAGACTGGAGAACAGAAGTTGAATGCACCAACTGATTCTCTTTTCTCCATGTTTAGTCCAAGCAGGCCACCATTCAGAAAGGCCCTTGCCCGCCTCCATTGCTCTCCCACGTGTGAACAGACTCAGGAAACAGCCCCATAAACCCAGCTACCAGTGTGCTTTCCTCCTCCAAGCATCTCCAGATCCAAATCCAGCTGACAATCAAGGCAAACCATCACACTGCACCACCCAAATCCTCCTTCAAACATGACTTATTTTTGCAGCTGCTAGAAGCATCTTCAGCTAATGGCCTTGGGTAGCCAATCCCTTCAAAATCTGCCCAGGTCAGAGAGCTATCACATTCCTTTGCTAGGCTGGTCATTATCTTGTGACGGAATTATCCAGGAGGGTAGAGGAGGAGTTAGATCTGTGGAAGATAACTCCTCCTACCACCTCCCTCAGGGGCTGATTGAGGCTCTGCTGGATTCCACCTCTGATTCTGCTTCCTGTCCTCTGGCCATCCTCTGGCTCCTTCCTTGCACACACATTGAAGTCATGCTCTGTTTCAAAACTTGCTTCTGAAAAACCCAGTCTGCTTCAGGGTTCTTCAAAAAAAAAAAAAAAAAATGTGAAGTCAGCTAACAAAAGCCCCGACTTTTGCAGAATTTGAAACTCATTCTTCCCCCCGGTTCTGATTTCCCCACTGGAACTATACATTCCTGTTCAGTTCAAATAAGAATGCAGACACAAGAGCCGTGGTGCCTGCTCCACATTGATAAGGATACAGAGCCCCAAGCCACTGTGGTTCAGGAGCTTGAATGTCTGAAATACTCTTCACGCCCTGTTTCCTTTCAGGCATTTCTAACTCTAATCATTCAATGGGCAATCACTGAGCACACCTATGCACTAGGCACACAGGCTCTATTCTTTCATTCCATAGCCACCTTATCATGTGATATACCTTCAGGTCAAGGTTCGAGTATATCTCCCAGTCAAAGTAATAGGAGTGTTGTTAAGCAAGTGTGAAGTAAAAGAGGAGGGCTGGAGACTGAGGAGAGCTGGAGAACGCCTTCTATGTCCAATAGGGCTGTCCCACACTACAGTCAAACTTGGTGTGACCAGCTAAGGCAACCAGGTGTTACACGCCTCCCCCAATGACCTGAAGTCCCCTAAATCATGTCTGAATTGTTTTTGCCTTAGTTAGGTGTGGTGGCTTGAGGCTGTCATCACAGCACCAGGGAGGCAGAGTCAGGAGCATCAGGAATTTAAGGCCACCCTTGGCTACACAGGAAGTTTGAAGCCAGGCTGAGCTGTCTGAGATTCTGCTCCATAAAAGCAAACAAAGCATTATTTTTGCTCTAATATTTCACCTGAATTAATTAAGCTGTTGGATTTGAATCCAGGAGACAACTGACCCCTTCCCATTGACAAGACAGTGTCCCTCCCAGACGGGGATAGAGGGAAGGGTAGAGAAGGGCGGGTCTAGAATAAGAGAAACATACATGGCAGGACAAAATGGTTTTATGCAAGCCCAGCTTAGAAAAAAAGTGGATGGAAAAGATGTTAGGATTCTGCTGCCACTCCAGCTGCATGACTGCACATGCATAGTTCAGGAGCTAAGCAAGGGGTCTTGTGTCTTACGTCATGGCACGCAATCTGCGCATGCATGGTGCAGCTCCATAAGCCCACCTGCACCTTAAAAAGCCGGACACAGACTTCTCCTCTCTGTTCTTCCCCCCCCCCCATTATCTCTTCTCTTTTCTCACTATTCTCTGCTCTCTGCTTCTTCCCCAGACCTGGTTCTTTTGTCCCCCCCTTCCCCCAATAAAGCTCTGATACCAGGTTTTGTTGTGGCTCGGGCCTCACAACCTTCCTGCACGGTAACCAGCACCGCCTATCATTTTTAAAGAACAACAAAAGATATGGAGGAGACTGCTTTGTTTTGGATGTTGTTTTGCCCTGAAGGGCTGAGGGAACTTGGTCACCAGGGTCGTAGGACTGGAAAGACGTAGAATCATACAACGTGGGGACCTCAGGTAACAGTCTTAGGTCAGTTGGGGACATACCTTCTTAACGTTGTTTGTCTGCAGCCCTGGTTAGCTCTGCAGAAGATTTTATGAAAGACTAATCCCAATCCCTCCTAGTCTCTCTGGCTCTGTGTTTCCATATGTGACCCTTGCCTTCACTTTCAGTCCCATCCCTAGATACCCCAGAGGTGACACAGTTAAGGAGAGGCCCTCGCCAAAGTCTGTACCATGAGTTTAAATTTGAAACATCCAAACAAACCTCTTTCCTTTATAAAGTGAGCCTGCCTCAGTTGTTTTATTATAATAACGGGAAAATGGACCGACATAGGAAATTTGACTATGGACTGCATAAATAGTATTTAGAGGACTACAGTTAATCTTTTCTTATTAAGTGTGTATGCGTATGGGACCTGCGCATGGGAGTGCAAGTACCGAAGGTGGCCGGAAGAAGACATCCTATTCCCTGGAGCTAGAGGTGCAAGAGATTGGAAACTGACCACTGTGAGTACAGGAAATCAAGTCCACTGGAAGAACAGCAAGTGCTCTTAACTGCTAAGCCACCTCTCCTGCCCCTAAAATTTGAATTCAGTGTGGTAACGATATTGCTAATATATAGGAAATGGTCTTTGGTTCCCTGCTTCTTTTTTCTTTTCACTTTAAGAAAATATTACCAGCCAGGCATGGTGGCAAAGGCCTTTAATCCCAGAGCTCCACAGGAAGTGACAGGCAGATCTCTGTGAGTTCGAGGTCAGCCTGATCTACAGAGCGAGATCCAGGACAGTCAGGGCTACACAGAGAAACCCTAGCTCAAAAACAAAATAAACCAAAACAAAAAAACAACAAACAACCAAAAAAAAAAAAAAATGACCAAGCAAATCTGAAAGGAAAGAAAGAAAGTCAACAGTAATACCTGTGTTGGCCAAATATATGCGTTCAGGTGCTAAAGCTGCTCCTTCTGTTTGTTTGTTTTTATGGGACAACGCCTCTCGGAGTAGTCCTGGCTGTCCTGAAATTAGTTATGTAGACCAGACTGGGCTTGAAGTCACGGTGATCTGCTTGCCTCTACCTCCCAAGTCCTAGGATTAAAGGTATTTGCTACCACACTGAGAGCTATTCCCTGGATTTCTAATTTGGTAGCTTTGGTTTAGGGCCTTCAAACTACAACCTGTTTCCTTCTCTGTTCTTGGTTTTTCCTTTCTCAAAGTGATTTCTGGCTAGTTCATATACACAATAACACACACAATACACCTCCCACATACATACACCCCCACCTGCATGTTGCTGGACTATTGGAGGATAATGAATGTTAGAGCTAATCAGGCTATGTATTTGCCTGAGTATCAGGTGATTTAACAAACTGAGAATTGTTTAATAATTACCCTAGGGTACTAAACGTTATCCTAACGATCTAAAATAGTTATTAAACCTTACCACTTAAGATTATTAGACTGCAACATCTGTCTTCAGGAAGCATTTCCAGCACCCATAGTATTTGCAGAACATTTACAACTGCTTTTAGTTTTATCTCACGTCCTGCAGTAAGTTTATAGTTTTTCCTGAAGATAACTGAGTCCTCGGGTTGTCTGACCAAGGCCAGCTTCCTGGGTGACAGGCCGCTGCTTTTCCCACTGCGCCAGGCCTCTCTAGCCCTTGTATGCTTTATTAGCTAATTACCGGGCTGCATATTCAACCCAGGCTCCGACTGTATTAAGGGCTATTTACTAGCTAAAATCAATACCCTTTCGATTAGCCACCTGGCGTGGCTTTTGGTAACTAAGCATTATTTGGGCTCTACTGCTCTCACTCCATTGGGGACATGGTAAAGTGCTTTGTTTTGATTTTTCACACTCAGTGGCTACTGCTCTTAGCGGTAGGGGATAAAGGGCAATGGAGACTGGTTGGGCCATGGCAGAGTCCAGGAACAAATGCATGCTATTCACTGCTTGAGGAGAAAAGCAGAGGAGAATGCAAAGACAAACCTACTATATGCTTTAAGATTCATGGATTCTGTTGACCTCTTAGGGCATTTGTCTTATGCTCTAGGTAGTGTGCTAACCCCAAATTGGGGGAGAAATGAAGCAGATCTCCCCGCCAAGAGTGAGCATTGAAGATGAGCACAGAATCAACAGCTGCTAAGAGTAGAGAGCAGGTGTGGCACAGGGTTTTGAGATGGCCAAAGAGACAGACCTCTTCATTCTTCCTGGAAGGCAAAATCCACAAATGGCCCTTCATCAGTAGAGGCTGTGATGGACAGAAAGTCATCCAAAAAGACTGTTTTGGTAGAGCTGGTCTTTGCAAATTCTTACCGCTAAGCTATGTTCCACTCCAATGGCTCCTTAGTAATGTATTTTATTAAAGGAATAATTCACGTTCAATTTGGAAACAGGAAATGATATAGACCCAAAATGAAGTGAACAAACAAAAAACCCAAACAACTCAGTTTAAAAATCCCCTATAACCCCACTGGATCACAATTTATCAGTGTTAATAGTTTGCTGCAAACATTTCTAAGTGCTTTCTATGATGTGCACATTTTTTTTTCCATTTTAAAAAAATATTGGGCTGATGATATGGTTCAGTGGCACACTTGTCTAACTTGTCTAGCAGGCACGAGACTTTTTTTTTTTTTTTTTAATTCCTAGCTCTTACCAGAAAACCTACAGAATGGGAGAAATATTTTTAATGCTGGTCTTGTTTATATCAAGTATATAATCTTCCTCTGAGTAAGGATAATGGAATTTTACTGAGTTCCTGTCCTGGTAAAGAGTCCTGGGAAAGATACTACGTATGGCGTGGGGTATCGGAGGGAAAGGAATCTACATACACTACCCTCTTTTGTTTGTTTACTTTATTCCTCTATGACAAAAATCTTATCTATACAGCTTCAGCTCTGTCCTCACATTCAGCTCCTCTCTGTGACCAGTTTTCCTGTCCTCATAGTTTTAGTAAGCTCCTATGCTTTTGACCTGATCTTCGTCCTCTGTTCCTTCATTGTAGCGTGAATCTTAAAAGGTCTTATTAATAAAAACAAACTGGGAGCCAGGTATTGAAGATGAACGCTGAAAGATCAGAGAAATAGAACAAGCCACAGCTAACCTCACCTCGCCAGTTCCTCAGTTTATCTTGTTTCCTCAGACTGGAAACCTCTGTGTCCTCATCCAGAATGAATCTCAGCTGAACTGCTGCTAAAAGCCTAAAAGCTTAACCAGGCTCTAGTTCCTGGTCCTCGCACCTTATATGCCTTTCTGCTTCCTGCCATCACTTCCTGGGATTAAAGGCGTGTGTCACCACACCTGGCGGTTTCCAGTGTGGCTTTGAACTCACAGACAGATCTCTGTCTCCGGAATGCTAGGATTAAAGGCATGTGCTACCACTGCCTAAACCTATGCTTAATATAGTGACTGTTCTGTTCTCTGACCCCCAGATAAGTTTATTGGGGTGCACAATATATCAGCCACACTTCATCCTCCATCTGTCCTTCCTGCCTCCTTACCCCTGGCCCTGATAAGCTCTACAAGAGATCTGCTTTACCCTCTACCGAATCTCTGTCTTCCTCTCTTCTCTCTCTGGCCACGTGGTTCTCTGTCTCCTCCGGAATTCAGCTCCAGTCGTTACTGCACCACGTTATGCAAAAAGCCTATTGTCCTCAGTCAATTGCTCTGGAATGTCACTAGGCTTGAAGACAAGGGATGGCATGAGCTTCAGTTGCACAAGAAACAAAGCTATGCATCTGCTGCCTGCTAGTCTCCTAGGCCTTGTAGGGGTGTTAGCTATCTAGTTGATCAGCATTTGAGAAGCTTAGCTGTTTGCCAATATGGTCTGAGAGTATTTGGGCACGCAAGAATTTCATAGCAGAAGACAGCTGAAATATTAAGGCTGAATAACACCAAATAGTCCATGATAAATGGCTTCCCATTTGAGGGACCCTTGGCTGGTCAAAGTATAGCTTTAATACACAGCTGAATCTCTATAATATTTTCTTGTGGCCCACAAGATCTGAGCTATATCCCTAGTCCACAAGCAATTATAGAGAATGGTGCCAGGCTCAGTGCCACACACCTTTAATCCCAGCACTCAGGAGTCAAAGGCAGGTGGATCTCTGTGACATTGAGGACAGCCTGGTCTACACAGTGAGTTCTAGGCATCTAGATATACATAGTGAGACCCTCTCTTAAAAAAAAAAAAGAAAGAAAAAAGATTTAAAAATAAGCATATATATATATATGTGTGTGTGTGTGTGTGTGTGTGTGTGTGTGTGTGTGTGTGTATGTGTGCACACACATACATAATATATATGGGGGAGACATAGGTTGTGAATCAGATAATTTTTAAGTCAGATCTTGTCACACTATATGTTCATGACCTTAGGCAATCTGTTTAATCTCTCAGAGCATCAGTTTCTTCATCTATAATATATAGATAATGACACTTCAGAGAACGGAAAGACAAACTGGATGAAATACTGTTTGAAGACAATCCCTCAGGCATATAAAACACTCAACACACTCATCCAACACATTTTTGTTTCACTTTTAAAATTATCATTGCTTTTATTTTGTTTTGTTTTAAGGCAGTGTCACATGTAACCCAGGCTGGCCTCAAACTTGCTGTGTAGCCAAGGAATTGCTAATCCTCCTGCCTCTACCTCCCAAGTACTAAGATGACAATTATATGCCACTATGCACAGCTTACAGCTATTTATTAATACTTCTTGCTTGGCATTTAGCTCAGTAATAGAGTATTTGCCTTGTATAGTCCAATCCCTGGGTTCAATCTCCAGAAACGGGAAATAAAAAATGTATGCTAGGTATATGGAATACAGGCATGTGCCACCAAAGGTGGCTTTTAGTCTATTCTTCCAAATCCACTCAATCCTCCTTCTGCTTCCAGGAAATATAGAGAAGTCAATTACCCAAGGCTAAGATTATTTTAAATGTAATAGATTCAAAAGTAATGTGGAATAATTGTATAAAAATATTGATAAGCCATACCTAGGAGCACATACTTATATATAATTCCAGCTACTTATGAGGTTGAGATGGGAGGCTTCTAAGTCCAAGACTTGCCTGGGCTAGGGGCAAAGTTCAACACCCTTAGTTCAATTCCCAGCACTGGGAAAACAACACAAAACAAAACAAAACAAAACATTGCCCAGCCTGTGGCAGTGGCACATGCCTTTAATCCCAGCACTCGGGAGGCAGAGTCAGGCGAATCTCTGTGAGTTCGAGGCCAGCCTCTCTTTAAAAACTAAAGAGAGACAGAGAGAGAGAGACAAAGAGAGAGGCAGAGAGACAGAGAGAGAGACAGAGACAGAGAGACAGAGACAGAGAGAGAGAGAGACAGAGACAGAGACAGAGAGAGAGAGAACAGGACAAAACAAACAAGAAAAACAGCCAAAGTAAAAGCACAAGAAATACATACAGACTCATGTGTCCCCACACAGAAGTCCTATAAAAACACAAAACAAGAAACCATAATGTATACACTAAGGACCTGCTATAAAGTTTAAAAAAAAATGCCATTTAGTCTGTCACGTGTTGGCCATTTACTGCTGGGCATGGGGACAGTCCTTAAGAGTAGTTTGTATACCCAGTGAGACTCCATTAAAGAAAACTAATTTTTCCTTTGCATGTGGTTATCAGCTGGAGATAGCTTCTGGGTTAGGGATGAAGGCTTGTGTGGACTTCCCCTCTCAGCACTGCGGATCCCATTTAACTTAAACCCATGCAGGCTGTGTGCATGCTGCCACAGTCCCAAGGAGTTCATATGTATGTGGGCCCTGCTGTGTATAAAAGGCCTTGATTCCATGGTGTCTTCCATCCACTGTTGCTCTTACAATCTTTATGCCTCCTCTTCTGCAGTTCCCTGAACTTTTTTTTTTTTGTTTTTGTTTTTTTTTGTTTTTGTTTTTTTTTTTTTCAAATCAGGGTTTCTATGTGTAGTTTTGGTGACTGTTCTGGATCTCGCTCTGTAGACCAGGCTGGTCTTGAACTCAGAGATCTGCCTGGCTTTGCCTCCCGAATGCTGAGATTAAAGGCATGAGCCACCATTGCCTGGCAGTTCCCTGAATCTTGAGGGGAGGGATTTCATGGAGACTGTGGTGGTTTGAATAGGAATGGCCTCCCATAGGCTTGTATATTTGAATGCTTAATCACCAGGTAGTTAAATTCTTTGAAAGGATTGAAAGGATTAGGAGGTATAGCCTTGTTGGAGAAAGTATGTTAGTGGGGATAGGTTTCGAGGTTTCAAAAGTCCATGCCAGGCCCAGTCTCTCTCTCTGTCTCTGTCTCTCTCTCTCTGTCTCTCTTTCGTCTATGGGTATAGTTCTCAGCTACTGTTCTGGAGCCGTGTTCTCCACCATGATGATAATGGGCTAAACCTCTGAAACTGGAAACAAACCCCAAATTAAACTCTTTTGTAAGAGTTGCCTTTGTCATGATGTCTCTTCATAGCAATAGAACCGTGACTAAGACAGAGTATATCATATGATTGAGTGTTCCAAGGAAGGTCTCTCACTGTCTGCAGATTGTCTAATTGTGGCTCTCTGTGTTTGTTCCCATCTACTGCAGGAGGAAGCTTCCCTGATGATGGCTAAGTAAATAACTGATCTATGAGTATAGCAGAATGTCATTAGGAGTCATTTTATTTCACATTCCTTTAGCAGAACAGTAGCATTTGGTTTTCCCCTAGGTCCATGGCCTATCTAGTCTCAGGTTCTTGTCTGAGAACTAGTTCTTCCCCGGGCAGCATCAGGAATGGTGCTTTGAGGTTTTTGCCTTTTGTCTCTATGTAAGAGGCTGGGTGTTTTTCTTCTTGAAACCAGGAAAAAGTGTCACTACAAGTAGAGTGTTAGGCCAGAGGCCTGATTGAAGATTCTCACAAATCAGGTCCAACCACTTGTCCTAAAGAAAGCAAAGCAATGATTTAAAAAAAAAAAAAAAGGCAAAAAAGGAGTTTGATCAACAGAGCTATGTAAAGAAGGTAGAAAAGAATCATTTCAACCCATATTTTGGGCACTGGCACGGGCTTGAGTTTAAGTAGAGAATGTATCTTTGGAGGGGGTATGAGATGTGCATCATTTAAGCAACCAAATGTAGTTTGGTTGACCATTATCTCAGTTCTGGGTCTTCAAGGTAGCCCGAAAAAGTCTGTATTGCAAGGAGACAATCTACTACTTCTTTTTTTTTTCAATTTTTAAATTTATTTACTTTTATTTTATGCACATTGGTGTTTTGCCATGGGTGTTGGGTCCCCTGGAACTGGAATTACAGACAGTTGTGAGCTGCCATGTGGGTGCTGGGAATTGAACCCAGGTCCTCTGGAAGAGCAGTAGTCAGTGGTCTTAATCCCTGAGCCATCTCTCCAGCCCCGACAATCTACTTCTGGTGAAATTCCTGTTCATGCTTAGAAACTGAGCTCATCATGGGGTGATCTATCTGAAAAGCTCTGATGTTCTAGAATCCAAAGTATCTGCAGGTTTAAGACAATGACTAGAGACACTTAGGCACTGTTTTGGGAAAGTTGTGTAAAGGACTTTGTAAAGCTGGCAGTAAGCACTGAATTCACTCATCTTTTGTGCCTTCAACCTTGAAAGGGTATCATCTATTTTTAGATGCACATTTCTTCAGTTAATAACACACAGAATCAAGTAGAAGTCTAACCCAATGTTGTTTTTAAGTTATTACTGTACTTAATCTGTGTATGTGCATGTACACATGCATGTACACATGTATACAGGGCACAGTATGCACGTAAAGGTCAGAGGACAACTTGTAAGCATTGGTTCTTTTCCTCCACTGTATAGATCATGGGCATTGAACTTAGATCATTGGCCTTGTCAGCAAGTGCCTTTAATCACTGAGCCATTTTGCCTGTCTCTGACCCAAAATTTAATGTGCAAAATAAAGTCAGAGAGACCAACTTCCATCTACTTTAAGATGCCTCATATACCCAAGTAAGGGAAAAGTGCTTTTAAGCAAAAGAGTGCTGTGGATATGTTCTGTATGCTGTGAATGTGTTGCTCTGATTGGTTGATAAATAAAATGCTGATTGGCCAGAGTGGGCAGAGCCAGCAGCCACAGCTGCCGTTTCAGTCTTAGAATGCTGCAGTTTAAAGCAATAGGTTCACAATAAGACAGATTCAGATGGAATAGTTTACAATGTGTATAAACATATCTATGTAGATAGGCTTGGAAGAGAGAAAAAAGTAATATATGCAGTTATATAAAAAATAGACAGTTTTAAAAAAATAAAGTCTTTAAAGAGATAGTAAAGGTAATATAAAAAATAAGCCACGTAAAGATGAATATCACACAAAAAATTTGAATTGTGTTGTCTTTGGGATTTTTAACTACAGAAAGACATTTGATTGTAAAGGCTGCTCAGTTAAACCAATATGTATATTTTAAAGGAACCTTGACTTCAAAATTTGGATATAAGGATATGTTGCTTTGGAAAGGAGGCTCTGCTTTTGTTTCCACAGAAAACAAGAGGCTATGGATTTGTTCCAGATTAAGATACATCAGGTTTGACCACCCAAGACACCTGAAAGGTCTCCAGTGACACCATGGCCCAGATGATCCATCATCCAGAATGGTTTCAGGACAACTGGCTCAGACAATACAGCCTCACAGACTACCCCATAAGCCTAAAATTTTCTTTGTGTCCCTATAGAAATACAGTGCCCTCATCCAGCAGGAAGTAGTATAAGAAGCTATGCCCAAATTTTCAAATATATCAAGCTGGCTTTGGAGATGGAATTGGCTCACCACTTCTCTAAATCCAAACATATTGCTTAAAAAAAAAAAAAAAAAAAAAAAAAGGTTGAGGATTCTTCTGTCCCATATCAAAAGTGCCCTCTGAAATGGGACAGAAAAAAACCCCAATATTTTTATTTAAAACAGGTTGATTATAAATGCAATCTCTTTCTAAAAAAGAAAAGGGAATAGTATAGATATGATAGGATGAAAGGGTAGATTAATGAACCTACTTTTAAAGAGCAGCACCTTGTTTCAAAATGTTTTACACTGCTATGGATTTTAGTTTATTGATACAAGTTTAAACTTAATTTTGTTATACTGTATATATATTTCTACTCTCGTTTGAGGTATTATGTTTATGTAACTCATTTAGATTGTAATGGATAATTTTAAAATACAGATTAATATTTAGTCTTCTATGATAGTCAAACTTATAGTCATGTTAAGTTTTCTAGGTATACATAGATATAATTCAATTAGGTAGGTAATCTTCAAATACTTCAAAGACCTACAGAATATGGCATTTAAAATGTTTTAAAAATTTAGACTTTCTGGACAGTGAGACATGTCTGCTCCTGGTAGCACCAATTTACTTCAGAGAGGAGGATGGGCATTGAAGACACTCTATATGGAGTTTATCTTCTTCTTGGCAAAAATAGCCATTTGGGCAAGAAACTGTTCTTGAATAGATTGCTTGACAAAATGATGTATCAACTGGACATGCAGGACCCATAGGAAGGTGATCACTGAACTTTGCTTGGTGAAATGGTCCTTCAGGTTCCTGCTTCGCAGAAGAAACTGCCAGACATTCTACAGGACACAGAGAGAAGTGACTGAGAGGCTCTAGACCTGTGGGCTGAAGACAGATGCCCCAACTTTACAGAGGAACTTTGGATGACTGTCCAGGCTGCCAGCTGTCTCTGTCTACTCTTGCAAGACTCCCAAAAGTTGCTTTCATCCTTCTCCCATTTTACTGGTAATAGTATATCCTTCTGAGGTCTTTGATGTAGTTAAAGACTAGATAGTTATAATTTCCTTAGTTAAAATAAAAGATAAGTTAGATATAAAACCTTAGGCTCATAAGTATAGGATAGATAGGATATCTTCTTTAATTTTGCCAAACACAAATAGACTAGATATTGTAACTGTAATTCTTGCTTGATAATTGTTTTGTTATATGTAATTTTACTATGTTAAAGTTAAAACCTTCCTTTTTGAAAAAAAAAAAGAAAAGGGGAAGTGCTGTGGATATGTTCTGTATGCCGTGAATATGTTACTCTGATTGGTTGATAAATAAAATGCTGATTGGCCAGTAGCCAGGCAAGAAGTATAGGTGGGACAAGCAGAGAGGAGAATTCTGGGAAGTGGAAGGCTGAGTCAGGAGAAGCTGCCAGCCACCACTGCCATGAGAAATAAGATGTAAACTACCAATAAGCCACAAGCCATATGGCAACTTATAAGATTAATAGAAATGGGTTAATTTAAGAATTAAGAACTAGATAGCAAGAAGGCCATACAGTTTATAAGTAATACAAGTCTCTTTGTGTTTACTTGGGTCTGAGCAGCTGCAGGAGCCGGGTAGACACAGAAAAACTTCAACTACAAAAGAGTTTTTTATATCCCTGTTATATTGCTTCATATAACCAAATTTCATTAGTTTCACAGTCCACTGGGATATTCTGAAAAATAAGTATCTGTGGAAATAAAGAAGACAAATGGAGGGATTACTGTTCTCTGAGCCCCTGTACAGCCTCTTTAGGAATGTGAATATCTAAAATACAACTGGAAAATGTTGAGCTGAAGTTCAATGAAAAAGATGCAGCTACATAAAAGATCCTGAGGGCTGGAGAGGGCTCAGAGGTTAAGAGCACTGACTGCTCTTCTGGAGGTCCTGAGTTCAATTCCCAACAACCACATGGTGGCTCACAACCATCTGTAATGAGGTCTGTTGCCCTCTTCTGGCCTGCAGACATACATGCAGGCAGAACATTGTATGCATAATAAATAAATAAATCTTAAAAAAAAGATCCTGAAGGCCAGGAATGGTGGAACATGCCTCTAATCTCAGCGCTTGGGTGACTGATGTGGGAGTATAGTAGTTTGAGGCAAACCTAAGCTTCAAAGAGAGAACCTACTTCAAGGACAAAAACATGCTGCAGAATGTTCGGCCTTGGGCACCATCAATGTTGGAGAAATGAAGATTGCAGGTTGAGAGCCAAAATTATCTTCTGTTATCTTAGTCCATTTAGTAGTCATTTCTTCTAAATTCTATATTCAATTTCATTCCTATGACTATTAAAGAAAATTCTCAGAATATACCAAATATCTTTACCCTAAAACCAACAATGTTATATGATAGCATCTGAAACTTGGTTCAGCTTTCTCTGTGGTTTTTCCCACAATGATCTTGTTCCCCCTTGCTCTTATAGTCCTTCCTTCCTCTCTTCAACTGAACTCCGGGAACTTGGCCAAGTGCTTGGCTGTGGGTGTCTGCATCTGCTTCTGTCAGTTGCTGGATGTAGGTTCTATGATGACAATTAGGGTAGTCACTAACCTGAGTACAAGAAAAGGCTAGTTCAAGCACCCTCTCCACCATGGATATGAGTCTTAGCCAGGGACATCATTGTGGGTTCCTGGGGATTTCCTTAGCACCTTATTTCTCCCTAACTCCATAATGGCTCATTCTGTTAAGATATCTCTTTCACTGTTTTCTCTCACTGTCCTTCCCCTGTCTTAGCCATCTCAAGCCCTCATGTTAAGCATCTTTGGGGTATATGCCCAAGAGTGGTATTGCTGGGTCTTGAGGTAGGCTGATTCCCAATTTTCTGAGATACCGCCATACTGATTTCCAGAGTGGCTGTACAAGATTGCATTCCCACCAGCTCCACATCCTCTCCAACATAAGCTATCATCAGGGTTTTTGATCTTAGCCATTCTGGCAGGTCTAAGATGGTATCTCAGAGTCATTTTGATTTGCATTTCCCTGATGGCTAAGGATGTTGTACATTTCCTTAAATGTCTTTCAGCCATTTTGACATTTGACAATGTTCCTTCTGTTTCTATTGTTCAGAACAATTTCACGAGTAGTGGTATTAGCTCTTCTTTGAAATTCTGGTAGAATTCTGAGCTGAAACCATCTGGCACTGGGCTTTTTTTGGTTGGGAGACTTTTAATGACTGCTTCTATTTCCTTAGTGGTTATAGGTCTATTTACTTGTTTACTGATCTTGATTTAATTTTGGTATGTGGTACCTATCGAAAAAATTATCCATTTCTTTTGCATTTTCCAATTTTGTGGAGTACAGGCTTTCAAAGTATGACCTAATGATTCTCTGGATTTCCTCAGTGTCAGTTATTATGTCCCCCCTTTCACTTCTGATTTTGTTAATTTGGATATTCTTTCTCTGTTTTTTAGTTAGTTTGCATAAAGGTTTGTCTATCTTGTTGATTTTCTCAAAGAACCAACTCTTTGTTTCATTGATTCTTTGTATTGCTCTTTTTGTTTCTATTTTATTGATTTCAGCCCTCAATTTTATTATTTCCTGGCATCTACTCCTCCAGGGTGAGTTTGCTTCTTTTTGTTCTAGAGCTTTTGGGTGTGCTGTTAGGTCACTAGTGTGAGATTTCTCCACTTTCTTTATGTAGGCACTTAGTGCTATGAACTTTTTCCTCTTTGCACTGCTTTTATGGTATCCTGCAAGTTTAGATATGTTGTATATTCATTTTTGTTGAATTCTAGGAAGTTTTCTTATTTCTTCCTTGACGCATGGGTGATTCAGTTGAGCATTGCTCAGTTTCCATGAGTTTGTAGGCTTTCTGCAATGTGTGTTGTTGAATTCTAACCTTAAGCCATGGTGTTCTGATAAGTTACAGGGGTTATTCCATTTTTTTGTATCTGTTGAGATTTGTTTTGTTACTGAGTATGTGATCAATTTAGAGAAGGTTCCATGAGGTGCTGAGAAGAAGGTCTGTTCTTCTGTGTTTGGATGAAATGTTCTATAGATGTCTGTTAGGTCCATTTGAGTCATAACAACAGATCATTTCCTTCTGTCCTTAGTGTGCCAAGGGTTAGAGCTCTTTGATGCAAAACGTGTTTATTTCTTAAACAAGACTATTGGGAGTTCTAATCCAACTGGACCTGTCAATCTTCTGTCCAGGAGGCCACCCTTGGGAAACTGATACAATTAGAACCATGCTAAGGAGATGGGAGGAATAATCATCCCTGCAATGAGATAATCTACGTATACTCCCAGAAGCCTCAATGCAATTGCTTACAATTCTTCATTTACAGATCTGGTCACTTTTCTGAGTTCTCACAAAGTGTACCTTTTCCTTTTCTCCGTTTCTATCGCCACTTTGGCTGTCAGCCCAAACTCTAAGCATGTCTGCTTTGGCACTCTACGTACTGTTCCCATCTCTAAAGAACTTCCACACCCACTCAGCAGCTGCGTAGAGGCTTTGATTGCAGAGCCTGACTAGATCCTGACTCAAAGAGCTTGTCTTTCTCTTCTTCATCTTCTTCCTCCCTCCAGGAGCCAGAATTTACAGCTTGCCACCGGTGAGACTATGAAAACACAAAAAGAGCGTTGATTTCCCAAGGATATGACCCATGGTGCTCCAGGACACCCAAGGTCATATTTCAGTTTAGTTACATAGCAATTATGATCTAGCATCTGGAATCATGATATACAATTTTTAAAAAATCATATTTTTCTCCTCTTTCCTTTTTAAGACCAGGCTCATGTAACCCAAGCTGGCCTAAAACTGACTAACTGAATGAGCCTGACCTTGAACTCTTGATTCTCCTGCCTCTAAATCAAAAGTGCTGGGAATACAATATGTACTATCATGCCTGGCATCAAAATTCTTTTTTAAATTAGATGAATAAGTGAAGGAATAGAGAAAGATGTTAACTACTTGTATAAGTAGGGACAAAGTCAACCGATGTTTGTTCTGACCACTATGTCCAAAATACCAACATAAACTTTAAGATAAAATGACTATGAGAATACTGAACTAATACTGCTTCATTTTTCTCTTTCTTTTTCTTTTCTTTCTTTCTTTTTTTTTTTTTTTTTTTGAGACAGGGTTTCTCTGTATAACAGCCCTGCCTGTCTTGGATCTTGCTCTGTAGACCAGGCTGCCTCTGCCTCCCGAGTGCTTGTATTAAAGGTGTGCGCCACCGCCGCCGCCGCCACCCAGCTTCCTGCCTTTGTTTATGTGTATGCTATTAGATATTGAAACCCAAGCCTCACACACAGTAGTCAAGTTCTCTACCACTGTGCTATGTCCTCAGCTCTTTTAATTTGTTTTATTTGTTTGAGATAGGTTATCACTAACATGTTCAAGCTGCCCTTGAACTCATTCTGTAGTTCAGAAAATGAACTTTAGGACTCCTAAGTAGCTGCTATTCCAGACCTGTGTTCCCAAGGCCCAGCTTAATTGTTGTTATTTTTCCCTATTCTTCTCATTGTTGCTGTATTTTTCAGACTGGTTTTCATTATGAAACACAGGCTAGCCTGGAATGTTTGTCTCTACTTCTTGAATGCTAGGATTCATGCATCAATATGCACCTGCTTCCCATTTAGTTATAAACCATGAACAAATGTCTTGACATTCATTTAAGTAAAATTCTTCATTTTCCAGGGTTAATGCAAAGGATTTGTTATTTCAACTCACATACTATGAGGTCAGTGGGGGGGAAATCTAGGATTTGGCAGGGGAAAAAACACAAGCAAACCTGAGATCCACGCCAGCCCTGCCTATAACAGGCTGCTTTGTTCAAGCTACAACTTCTCTGTGCCTCTTGTTCTCAGTTCGGGACAATGCATCACTGGGCTCCATTACAGAATGTGTGCAGACCTTAACTACTCACTGCTCCTTGATCTTCACGGCTACCTCAATTCTGCCCAGCAACCATCCTCTTTCATGTGGACTGATTTGCAAAAACAAAACAAATAACAAACCTGTAAATCTATTTATTGTTTGTATGTAGAATGTGTGTGTGCGGGCACCACAAAGCACTTCTAGGGGTCAGAGAACAACTTTTCAGGGGTCAGTTCTCTTCTACTATGGATTTGAGGAACCAAATTCAGGATATTAAGCATTACCCCTGAGCTTTTTTGCTGGTTTCTATATTTTGTTTTGTTTTGAGACAGGGTCTCATTCTGTGCCCCAGGCTGACTTGGAACTCACTATGTAATTTGCAGAAATCCTGTTTCAGTCGCATACGTGCTGGGGTTAGGGACACATGCCCCCAGGCCTTATGTGCTCCCTGCCCTTAGCTCATTGCTTCTTTCATTCCATACTCAACTCATAGCCAGACTACACCTGTAAGGCAAAATCAGCATATTCCTCTGCACAAAAACTTCCAACAGTTTCTCACATCATTCAAAGCAAAACCTGAAGTCTTTACCTTGGCCTACCTCCCCATTTCCTTATACTCATAGCTCATCACTTTCTCCTCCATCTCATCCTAACTTGGACCCCTCAGGGCTTATAACTTTGCATTTTATTGTCTCCACTTAGAATGCGTATTTGTGTCTATTTGGCAGCTTTCATTAAAATATCATTTCCTCAGAGAGGATTTTCTTCATTACTTAATTTACAATCTGAAGGCTCTCACTTCATTGTCTAATGCCCATCTCAGGTTAACTAATTAGCTAATTAATTAGTTTATTAGATTTATTTATTTTTACTGAATGTGTGTGAATGTTTTGCCTGCATGCATGCTTTTATATGTACCACATGTGTGCCTGTTGGATCCCCTGGAACTGGGGTTATGGATTTTTTTTTGAGTCACCATATGGGTTCTGAGACTTGAACCTGGGTCCTCTACAAGAGCAACACGCGCTCTTAACCACTGAGTCATCTTTTGAGCTCATCAGGTTTATTTTAAATAAGTGTCTTTCACCATTTATCATTTTGTAAATGTGGTTATATTACGTTTACTATCCATCTCCAATATTAGAATGTTAGTGCTGGGAGGGCATTGTCTGTGTTCTTTGATGTAGCGTTGGTGACAAGAGAATGGAATCCCCTAACAAAATATTTAATGGGTAACTGTAGTAGTCAGTGAAAAGTAGAGTGTGTTTTAGATGTCCCCCATGTTCTCTTTGTCCACGGCTGTGTGATAGTACACGGTGTCATTTTATTATCTAGAAGACAGAAGAAGCAGCCGTACATTAACATAACTCCTGGTTAGATGGTATGCAACATCTTCGTATACTTATTTAACATGTGTTGAAGGCTTGTTTGTCCCTTCTGGTTTGTCATTACTTAGAACACATAAGGAACAACTGATGATATCCCACATTTTTTAAAGTGCAAAATGGCATGCATATAATCATTTAAAATACAACTACTCATAAAGCAAGGTTAGTACTAAATAACCTTTGACAATTCGTAGAACTCATTTTGAATGTAAGAGGTTGCCTTTTTTTTTTTTTTTATTACGTTCTGTGCTCATAGGACTCTGGTAAAGCTACTGGAATGGCTCAGGCTTGGAGAGCTAGAAAGTGACTGGGGATCATTTGGTTCATGCCTTTTCCATAAAACATGTGAATATAAAAGCTATTCAGGTTCCATATATTTCTTAGGATAGAAATACATTTAGATGTATCTGTGAGAATCATTATGAATACTTTCAGATAATAGACTATCCTTTACATTTTAATGTGAATGTTTGACCTCACATCCATTCTTTCTCCATGGGCTTCAGCATCAATTATCACAGAATGGTTAAGTCTAACTTCCAGTTCATAACAAATTTGAAGAATAAGTAAGACAGGTTGGTTGTCACGTGCATATTATTTATGCTTAACAATGATAGTAGGTTTTAAAATATCAAGCAATTTCATTTGGAATATTCAAATGAGAATACATTGATGACATTCTCACTGTATTTGTATTATAAACTTGAAATTACTTTAAGACCTATTCTTTACTATTAAGGAAATTTAGCAAATTGTGGTGGAACAGACCTTGGAGTCCAGCATTGGGCATGAGTGTGTGTATGTGTGTCTGAGGTTGGAAGATTGCCACCAATTCAAGGCTAGCCTGGGCTATATAGTGAGCTTTGCCTCCAAACAAAGAAACAAAAACAGAATAATTTATTAATCAATTAATTAAGAAAAATCAAGCTTTGTTGCCAAGGACATTTATAGTACCGTTTTAAAGTCTAATATTAAAATAATGTGTGCAAGAGTGAATGCATTTTGAAATAAACTAAGTCAAGTTGCAAACTTTCTGCTGAGTTAATAATTGTATTGCAACTTTGTCATTTTCCTGTATTACATATTGTTCTATAGAGGATTAAGAAATTTGGAATTGAAAAAGCCTTTGCGTCAGGCCTCTTTAAAACATCACCCCCACCTTTCGATCTCAGATCCTTCATGAGTAAAATACTACCTATCACACCAACATTTATTTATTATTTATCAAAGTGTCTGTGTACCACATGTGTGCATGTACCCACAGATTCCAAGAAAAGAACAGTGGATCCCTAGAACTGAGTTACAGGCCACATGATTGTCCCGAATGGGTGCTGGTTTCTTACAGCACTCAAGACCATCAGCTCAAGGATGGCCCCAGTCAGTGAGCTCTGTCTTCTCACATCAATCAGTGAAGAACATGTACCACAGGCTTGCTCAGGGGCCATTGTGTGGAGCATTCTTAGTTAAGGCTCTCTTCTCAAGCCTGATAGTGGTGGTACTGGGTAGTGGTGGAGCATACCTTTAATCCCAACACTCAGGAGGCAGAGGAAGGCGAATCTCTGTGAGTCTTCTACAAAGGCAGCTAGTTCCCACAACTACAGAGCCATCTCCCCAGCACTCATATCAAGTTGTTACAAAGCAAAATGCTTATGAAAGTAACCTATGCTCATACAAATATCCTGAAGGCCCAACATGGATATTACTTCTGCTATTACCCTTCTCAGATAACCCCTGTGTGTTATCTTGACACATGCTACAGTCATTTGAAAAAAGAAACCTTTTTTTTGTTGTTGTGTTGTTTGCTTTTTCAGAAGAGTGTTTCTCTATGTAACAGCCCTGGCTGTCCTGGAACTCAATCTGTAGACCAGGCTGGCTCAGACTCACAGAGATTCGCCTTCCTCTGCCTCCTGAGTGTTGGGATTAAAGGTATGCTCCACCACTACCCAGTACCACCACTATCAGGCTTGAGAAGAGAGCCTTAACTAAGAATGCTCCACACAATGGCCCCTGAGCAAGCCTGTGGTACATGTTCTTCACTGATTGATGTGAGAAGACAGAGCTCACTGACTGGGGCCATCCTTGAGCTGATGGTCTTGAGTGCTGTAAGAAACCAGGCTGAGCAAGCCATGAAGAATAAGCCCATAAAGAGTACTCATCCATGGCCTCTGCTTCAGTTTTTGCCTCCAGATTCCTGCATTAAGTTCCTGGCTAGCCTCGAACTCACAAAGATCCGCCTGCCTCTGCCTCCCGAGTGCTGGGATTAAAGGCGTGCGCCGCCACCACCGCCCGGCTTCAATTACTGTTTTAACAGCTAACATTTACTGCTTTGAGCTTATTAGGTACCAGATATTGTGGGAGAGCTTTATATTAGCTCATTTACTTCTCACAGCCTGTAAAGGCAATACAATTATATGTCATTATACCGAGGAGGAAACTGAGACAGAGAAACTAACTACCTTGCTCAAGGTTATAGAACCAGTCAGAGATGAAGACAGAAATGCTTAAACCTGGGCAGCCCAATAATATTATTGTTTGTTTTGTTGTCTTTGAGATAGGGCCTCTCTTACTCTGTTCCAAGCTGACTTAGAATTCACCCTTCAGCACATGCTGACCTTTAACCCATGGCAATCGTCTGCCTTAGCCCTTCTGGTATTGGGATTACAGATACAAACCACCACATCCAGCTAGATGCTGTGGGTTTCATGGGATTTTCTGGCACTAAGTCTGATGGATAGTGCCTACATTTGCTACTCAAGGACTGGTATAAGCCTCATGGGGTTACCAAATTTCTCAACTGATTTAAGTAAGTACTTTCATTCAAGAAAGTAAACTGAGTCAGAGAAATACCTTGGTAGCTGAGTGAACTAGGTGATTTGGGACATCTGTGATGTTCCTAAAGCCCATAAAGAGTTCTACAAGGAGAAATCACTCAAACACTTTATAGACTATATGTATTTCTTAACTTTTTTTCACATTTATTTATTTTGTGTGTGGCTAACTTGTTAGAGGCCAACATGGATAGGTCTTTTACCACACAGGTCCCAGGAATTGAACTCAGGTCATTATATCTTACCTGAGTAAGATAACAAGCCCCTAAGCTATCTGATACCCACCTATTTTGTTTTTAAATATAGCCCATGCTAACCTAAAACTCAAGCCCAGGCTAACTTGAATTTGTGGTATCCCCCGGTCTCAGCCTCCGAAGTACTGGAATTACAGATGTGCATTGCTATTAGTGGCTTTTATTTTTACATCTGTTAGTTCTATAATATAGGCTCTTAGAGTGAGGATATGGCAGTAATATTTTGTAATTCCACACCCCTCTAAAGAATTTAAGGGTTTTTGCCGGGCGGTGGTGGCTCACGCCTTTAATCCCAGCACTCGGGAGGCAGAGCCAGGAGGATCTCTGTGAGTTCAAGGCCAGCCTGGGCTACCAAGTGAGTTCCAGGAAAGGCACAAAAGCTACACAGGGAAACCCTGTCTCGAAAAACCAAAAAAAAAAAAAAAAAAAAAAAAAAAACCAAAAACAAAACTTAAGGTTTTTTCTTTTTGCTTGTTTATTTGTTCTTTGCGATAACATCTTACTATGTAGCCTTAGCTATTCTGGAACTTACTAAGTAGACTATGTTGGTCTCAAACTTGGAGTGACATTTTTGATTCTAGCTCCTGAGTATTGGAATTACAGGTTTGTGCCAACATGTTTGGCTAGAACTTGATATTTAATGACCCCTAATGTCACAGTAGACAATACCTGATTAGGTTGGCATCTTCCAGATACTTGATCTTAAAGGAAAAAGTGCTAGAAATTTTTCTTTGTTACATCATTTTTCACAAAAAAAAAAAAAAACTTACTTGACTAGGGAATTGTACGAACAGTAAATCTTTTATGGAACATAGACTATTTGCCAGAAGTATTAGTTTTGAGTCCTAATTTCAATCCTCTGCTGATTGTATGTGAAATTTAGAGAAAGCCCACATTTTCTTGGCTGTTAATTGGAAGGTTCTGGCTTCTGGTAATTGTGTTTTCTGTTCTAGTTGAACAAAGTTTAGTTTCTTATAAACACCATTTTACTTATTGTAACCAATTATATCTTTTCTTTTACTGCATCTTAGCTTTAGAAGTGAAAAAAGAAGCCACATTAAATTGGAAATAGTTTGTCTACTAGTCATTGAAGTAATTGACTAAATGGATTGTTCCTTTACCAGTCTGACCCTTTTTGTGTGGATGTTGTATATTTGGAAATACAGAAAAGAGGAAGAGGTGTTCAAGTAACTAATAGCAGTGTTGACCTTTTAAGCATGAAATCCAGATATGGTGGTCAGCAATGTGAAGAAGAAAGGCACAGTCAAATGGCACAGGACTGCAGCACAACACTTACAGTGGACAAGTGACAGGAAAACACACGGACAAATGTGTTGGTGACTGAAGCACAGTTAAGCCTGGAAGTTTCAATCAGGGTGTCTTATTCACTGTTCACACTTAGAAATGTGTCTTCACTTCTAAGATGACTCACGCTCTGAGTGGAAAAGAATCAAGGTATTTACAAATAAAGGTGAATCCACCCATCATATTATCACACACTCAGAGAAAGCTCAATGGAAAATTGTTGAAGGAGCATCAAATTGTATGAAATATTACCTTGATCTCATGTAATAGGCCAATAGCTGTCAATCTGGGGTGTGCCTCAACTGAAGTGTGCCTAGGAAGTATTGGGTTGAAGAGATAAATACACCAGATGAACAGAAAGTAGGGTGTAAAGGAGTTGGGAATCACAAGAATGCAGGTCAAGTGCAAGTTCAAGGTCCATAGGGAAGAAGAGATAAAAGAATATACATAAAAAGGACCCCAGTCTAAGAATCCATAGCCAGGCTCCTGTTGTGCTGGTTCTGGTGTAGAGAAAGCAGGTCCTTTTGATTTGTTATGTTAACAATAACAAGATATAGATTGTTTATAGTACACCTTCCCAAATCCACATATTGAAATTCTAACCGTTGGTGTCATGGCATTAAAAGGCGGGGCTTTGTTTGAATACTTGGTTACCAGCTGTTGGTAGCTTCTGTCTGGGAAGGTTTAGGGCTTTTTGGATACGGCATCTAGTTGGCAGATGCAGGTACACTGGCATGGTTCTTGAGGGTTGTAGACACCCCATTTCCAGCCCAAGTTCTCTCTGGTTCTTGACTGCTACCGTGATATCATGATGTACCTTGCCACAGTGGGAACTGCTCCAGCCTTCATTCCTTCACCACCAGAATGGACTGTGTCTTTTAAACCATGACCCAGAATGAGTTCTTCCTATCTTAATTTGTTTCTGCTCAGGTACTTGATCATAGTGATGAGAAAAGTAACTAACAATAAGGTAACTGGGTCATAGGATGAAACCCCGGTGAATGGAAATAGTGCCCTTACAGAAGGAACCCTGAGCCTCCTCCACTTTCTGACATCAGTCAGTAACTCATCAGTCTGTCAACAAGAAGAGGATTGGTGCAAAAACCTTACCGTGGTGGCTCCAGGCTTGGACTTCCTCATTTCAGAACTATGAGAAATAAATTCAAGTTCATTAGTCATGCAGTCCATGGCAGGTTGGATAGCAGTACTGACAGATTAATTCAATATTCTTTTCATGACTGTTCTCTAGTGTTGAATGAATGAATATGTTTGGAGAAGAATTCTTCTTTGGAGTGGGAGCCTGAACTTGTTTCACATTTCCTTCATATATTATATATTCTAAATTTAACCTGGCAACATCCAACTAATGTGAAATATCACTAGGATGCATTATAGACAGAAAAAAATATACTAAGAAAGTAGCTGAGAGGTGGTTAACTCTAGTTTTACCACTGGTATTATGATATGAAAAAGTCTATGTGAAGGGGTTAAAGATATTTACTATGGATTAGAGGGGAAGCCATCCAAGAGCAGCTATGACCTCAGGCTGTCCAGTTTCCATGCTGATGTGTATCTATCACAAATGTGGAGATATTAGATATTTTATGAACATATGCCATTTAATTCTCAATGATATCCCGTGCTCAAAATCCAGTTTCCTTATCAGAGTTCAGCCTGACTTCCTTATGCTTTGACCATAAGTAGGAACACATCATATAGAGACCAAAATGGTATTCCAGGAGGATGGTGTAAAGCAATCTGAAAAACAACTGGTTGTGGAGTTTGTTCCATGTGCGTCGACTCAGATACAGCTTTTTTATTTCCAGCTTGTTGTTATTTTTGTTGTTATGCTTCCTGTGTGATAGGCAAAGGCTGTACTACTGAGCCACCTCCCCAGTTTGGGGTGACTTTCTTTTGCTAAATCATCAAATGAAGTTTCTGAACTTACAAAATCAAGGACCAGAACACCCATCCTTATTTCCTGAGTGTCGATGCAGCATGAGCAGCCACTCACTTTACGGGCCTCTTCACCCCTTCCTTGTCATGAAGGCCTGTATCCTTAGATGGTAGGCAAAGTGAAACTTCACCCCACCCCCTGACAACACACACACACACACACACACACACACACACACACACACACAC
>CABHPQ010171654.1:11446-44523 GCA_902168405.1 Peromyscus aztecus | reverse complement strand
CTTGGGAAGAATGATGTTCAAAGTTTTGAGTATTTTTCAGAAGATCAAACCATAGCAACATTGGGTTGGAGAGAACTTCAGAGGCCGGTGGCTCCATCCCTCTCTCTAGGCAAGCAACAGTGTTTAACCTGGAGGTGAGAAGTGGCAAGAAAGTCAACAGCAGCAGAATTTCAAAATGCTGCCATTCCAGAGCCATTCATAAGCTTTGTCTGGGTGGCTGTGTCTCAAGACTGGTGGGGTATCCATGTCAGAACTGTCTTAACTAGGACAAGGAACCAGATTTGGTGCAAGGATTTTAGAAGAGATGGAAGATTCTAGACACCACTTTTAAGTCCTAGGTTGTGTGTTTCTTGTTGCCACTGTAGCTATTTGCCATAAATTTAGGAGTCCAAAGTGATACACATTTATCTTCAATTCCCAAAGAAGTTTGAAGAGGATCTAAGGTAAAATCAAGATTGGGCAAGGCTGATTCTCTAGTGGGACTTCTACTCATTTTTTCCTGACTTTGGAGCTGCTGGTGTGCTGGCTTCCATACCAATGTCTGCATCTCATGCTATTACATGACCTTCTCTTTTGTAATCAAGCTGCTCTCTGTCTCCCTTTTATAAGGACACCAGTGATTCTGTTGACGCCAACCAAAGTAAGCTGTAACAGTCTCCCTTTGTCAGAATCCTTAACATGACCCCACCGGGAGGTCTAGATGCATGCTTGGTTTGAAGGTCAAGGAAGCCATGACAAGAATGCCAAGGGAAATGCCCTGGTATACCACAACTGCTGTCCAGATGACAGTAGGGAATTACAGCACCTTGGAGCAAAGTCAGAGAAGTACCACTCCTGGGACCCCCAATGCCATGAACAGGTCTGACTGAGGGCCACCTCATAAACATAAGGCTCAAATGCCAGTGCTCGTGGCCTCAGAATCAGCACTTTGTGAGACACTGGTAGATCTGTGTATGTTGACTGTGCTCAGTTGGCTTAGTACCATCTATCTTAGTTGTTAAAGCAATCTAGAAGAGGAAAATGATGATTTCAGAAATGAACCACAAGGACTATTATTAAGAACCCATAGAGAATATGGATTTAGGAACCGTTTGAGGATTTGAAGAGCTTACTCTGAATCAACATGGTGAGGTCAAGACAGAATGCTGTTGGCTTTCCAACCATTAGCCTTCTACCTGCAAGCTGGTGGACCTAGAGCACTGTGGCTTATACAAACATGTCTGGGCTGAGTGACAAGGAAAAGGCCATGTGGCATAAAAGAGTGTCCTTATCAGACGGCTGCAAGGATGACTGACAGGTGTGGTCACACCTTTGTGGAGACTTCTTCCTGATCTTCCTTCCCTCAACCCCCATCTGATCTACATTTTCTAAAAAAGGGTGAAATGACTTTTGTTTTATATGAAATGAAAGTATTCTGGTGTACCTTGCAGCTCTCATCTCTAATTTCTCCTCTTATCATTTAGATTTTATCTATCTATCTATCTATCTATCTATCTATCTATCTATCTATTTATTTAATGTGCATTGGTGTTTGGCCTACATGTATGTCTGTGTGAGGGTGTTGGATCCCCTAGAACTGGAGTTTCAGACAGTTGTGATCCTTTTTTCTCTTCTCTAATCTGAAACACTGGTGTGAACAGAATCACATAAGTCTATTTTAATGCAATTGACACAAAAGTCACTCCAAATGTCTCTCGCAGAGGTAAAGAGGCTCATGTCTCTGAATGATGGAGGAAAATCTCTGCTTTGGGCTAGAGGCCAGCCTGGAGGCTTCATTTCTCCCTGCATCTACAGCCCTGCCCCTCAGTTGGCTTTGTCCTCATGTAGCTCTCCTCATTTGACTAGAAATGGTGGTCATGATCCCAAACTTCATATTTGGGAACAATTATCCAATGAAAATCTCCTAGTAGCTCTCTTTGAGGGTGAAAATCATTCTCAGTGGCTTCAACAAATATCTGTCAGTTTAGTCGATCATCATGGATGACCTTCAGTTTCTGAATGATCCTGTACTCCAGGAATGGACTGTGGCTGGTTCTCCCAGGAAAGTGCATGCAGAACCTAACAGTTAAAGAAAGAGCCATCGAAAGAGCATAGTATCAGTACCAACCATGGCGAATCTCAGGTACACCTCATGTCTATGCAATCGGAATCTCTTTTATACAGGACCCCAGATGATTCCTCAAGGTATAGAGGCACCAATTCACTTCTTTGAGAAAGGGGAAAGGAGCTGGGAAGAAGCAGCATGCACCTGCTGCACAAATCTTCCTGTGATGGTGTTAAATTGATTTTGACTGCATTTTTCATAGAGAGAACTGCAAAATGATTTGAACAGTTATCATCTATCAGTTTAAATGTTTTCAATGACAAATAAAGAACTCCTAACTCAATGAGTTTACAAGAATAAGGGAAAAATTATATCTTACAGTATAAAGTATTACAAAGTAGCATAATTCCTGGGCTTGTTCACTCTTTTTAGACTCCCTTCCCTTTTGTCAAGACAAGGTTTTATCATATAGCTAGTGTGTTCAAGGCTGGCCTCTAACTCATAATCCTTCTGCCTCACCCTCCTGAATGCTGGGATTATAGGCATGTGACACTATGCCCAGATTAACTTTTCCTTAAAGATTCCCAATGGCCTCCCCTTATATTTCATTGGCTAAGACTGGCATCTCTACCTACCTCTTACCTGCTTCTACTAAGGCAAAGTATTATCACTACTTTGGCCATTCAGAATGTACCTGTAACCCTGAGAGGGAGAGTGGATATCAAAACCAAATCAGGTCCTTCCTTTCAAGGAGGGAAATCCATTGGCACTCAAGGGCCAGTCACAGCTGTATCTATGGACCTTCCATTTTTTACTATTTACACTTCCTATTTGTCTCAGAATGGCTAAATTACTTTGAATCTGGTGGTTTATAGCTCGACCTGAAAATAGTTAATTTTCTTTGCTTATATGTTTGGTACTTTAAAATGAAGCTTGGAAATGTTTTAGGAGGAAGAAGAAAGTAGACCAAGACCAGTAGGAGCAGATTTTCATAGTCAGAGTTCTGATTGAATGTGACAAAGGACAGAATAAATAAAGAAGACACTTGACAGAATCCTCTGGATGAAAGGTCTTATTTGGTTTGTGTTTGGGCAGCAGAGCCTCCCTTTCCCAGGCCTGCAGCTGAGGACCGGGCTGTCTGTATCTACCAGGATCAATACAGTTTTTGGCACTGTGCTCTGTTCGCCCTGGGGCACACATTTAAATTGTCATAGTTGGTCTCCCTCACAATGACATTCTTCAGTGAGGAAAGCAAAAGAGTGTGTGGCTGGTGAGGACTATGGCCAAACACTAGCCTGCCACAAAGAAAGTCACAGGCCTTTTAGCACCTAGGCTTGTTTTCCTCCATTACGGCTAAATAATACCAAGTTCACTCTCGGTTTCCTTAGAACAAGGCCCAGCAGTGGGTGAATTCGAAGCCACTTAATTATGCCTCGTGCTGTGTCAATCCTCTGAGGACACTAGGGCTCGTTAGGGAAGGGTGGACAATCTGAGCCCCCTCTGGCTGCAGCCTGTGAATGGGATCTCCTTGGTCTCTGTCTAATAATAAGGCTGCTCTCCGGTGGCCCTTGGATGCCTGCCTTGTGACCCGCCAGGCTGTTGTGGTCAGGGCAGTGGGTGGCTTTGCAATGGCTTTATTTGGTTGTTGAATGGATGGTTTCCTCATGATTTCCTTTGTTCTCATTTTATTAGCAATCTCCCGGTGCAGAGGCATTTGCACAAGCGTGGCCATTGCAAGGAGGAACAGTCTGGACTTCACAGAGTGCAGAACAGTCACTTTGGCACTTCCTCCATCTCGGGAGGTTTCATTTCTTAAGTCCTTGGTGTTTGGAGCATTCTCAGATCTTTACAAGACTCCGATAATTTGTAATTTAGGGTCCTACAACTGCTAGATCCTTTATCAGGCCCCTGAAGTGGAGTAGTCAATTCAGTGTTTTTAACTACTATGCAATGGGCAGTATTATCTCTAGTCTGTGAGCAACTGGAGCCTGAAGAGACTGTGACTTTCTCATGGCCACATAGCTAGGAGGTGGTATATGTGGAGGTAAAAAAACAAGGTTCCATGTGCATCAAAGCGTGTGCTTTTTACTGCCCAGAGTGACAGAAAACTTGGCCCCACCCTTTTCTTTGATTTTATTCACAAAGGAAGGCAGGCGGTAAAGCATGGGCACAGCCCAAGTGCACGTTACTCCTCAGAAAGCACAGATCTCACCTTTTTATCCCTGGGGCAGCCCCTCATTCTCCAAGATGAATAATTGTGTGTGTGTGTGTGTGTGTGTGTGTGTGTGTGTGTGTGTGTGTGTGTGTGTAGGGGGATGTTCATGCCTGCATAACGAAGTTTAGTATGTAGTTTTGCCTCTTAGGTTTATGGAGGCTGAGAAGTCCTGTAATCTTCCTGCCACGTTGGAGCCTCAAGAGAACTGGTGGTATAGGTTCAGGCTAGAGAGTTGGTGATAGAGCTGCCAGTTCAGTTCTAAAGCCCTGAGCACAAGGAGCATCATCAGCAGAAGATACATGTGCCAGCTAAGGCAGCCAGGCAGAGCAAGTCCAATGTGCCTTTACTTTTGTACCATTCCTGCTCACCATGAATTGGATGATGACTATCCACTCAGGGAGGAACGTATGAGTTATTCACTCTAATTCCAAGGTTAATGTCAGTAACATCCTCAGATATACCCCACATAATATTTAACCATATAGCTGGGCATCTCATAGTCCAATCAAGTTGACACACAAAATTTACTGTGCCAAGTGCCTTTGACTGGATGAAGGTAGTGTCAGCAAAGGAAAAGGTCCCACATCTTTCTTTTTAAAATATAACCCAAACATATCATTTTTATCTTGTAACACACATTTTAAATGGTTGCTGTACATATAACACTGGGCAAGAGACTCAGTGTCTCTGAGGGTTGAAGACAATGTCCACCATGCAGTGTGCTGAGAGGGTTAAATAAAAGGAGACAGGAAATAGTGTAGGAACATGTTCATAAGTGGCAAGCATGTCATCATTATCATAGTTGTTTGCCTCCATTGTAAAGAACAGTACAAACAGATTTCTAATGTACTGAAGCTTTTAGGTACCCAGATTCTGTATGTTACAGCTCCCAAGAAAGGTCTTGGACTAGATCACTGCACTTTAGGGAATGGGCCCAGAATTCTGAACACGGGGAGTGAGACCTGTATGGATTCCTACTTTCCACATCAGTTGCCTCTCTAACGTCTCTGTTCCTTGGGCCAGTGGCTTTCCAATTCCTGGCCTACTGTAGCCATCAACATTTCAAGAAACAAATAGAAGAATATTCCCCTTCCAGGTAGGTGAGCATAACCAGCATTTTCCCCAAATGAGTATTTTTAAACTAGAGATTTGTATGGCTCACTCAGAACCATTTTACCAGAAAAGGCAGCCTCAGGGAAAATGACTTAAAAGGACCCATGAAAGATGGACTCGGCCTGTCTTCGTGGTAACAGAAATATTGCTGTTATTAATATCATGCACTTAGAGAGCTCTGCCTTCCAAAGGAGCTCAAAGCATTGCTCATATATTATCTTATTGTCCCTTGCCATATGCAAGGGACGTAAAAGACAGGAATAGGAAATCTTCAGGAAAAAAAGAAAAAAGAAAAAGAAAAAAAGCACTGTTCATTGAAGCTCTTTGGGTTGAACCGGATTCAGACCAAAGCATCACAGCCTGGTAGGGGGAGCTAATGAATCACTTTCCTAGAAATAACCAACTTCCCAGCACATGTCACTAAGTAGCAGATGTGTGAAAGTTGTCCTTGAAGGAAGACACCTGTATTCACACCTGGGGACAGAGATGATATGCTTTGCAACTCCAGAGTTTGCAAGACCTTTTAGGACCCACAGCTGACCTTCCTGACTGATTCCCATGTCTATCCCTTGGCATTTCAATGATGTCAACGTCTTGGTTGTTGACCTCATGTCTGAAGGGCATTGGCTCCATGTTGGGTCATGTAGTGGAGGATCCTATTGCCTAGTAATGGAGGATTCTACACGATATTGCATACATAAGAAACCATTTTCAAGTTATGACATTTATTTATGCTCCACATCTTCAGCCTTAGTCTAATCTGGACCATTCTAGTTCATATCCATATTCATTCTAACTGGTACTTGACTGAGTGTGAAGGTAGCAGCAAAGGGTGACAGGCCCACATGTGCATTAAAAACCATGATCTCATGCAGACTGGCAGCACAGTGGGGCTCAACCCCATCTTTGCACTAAGAAGAACACATGAAGTCCTGAGCTGGCTTCCCTTCATGATGGACTGTAATCTATAAGATGAAATAGACCCTTCCTCCTCAAGTTGATTTTGGTCACTGCTTTTCTAGAAGCAAAACTAAAATAATAACCACTTATTTTCACATTGATTATCAGAGAGAGAGGGGAGAGGAAGAAGGAAAAAAAATCAAGGATTTTTATAAACTGTGAGCTGAGCTAAATGACTAAATAATATAGACACTGTTGATGGAAAAGAACCCAATCTCTGCCATCAAGGAGAGGTAGCTGCTATATTTGTCCCACCTTTACACCTGAGTTGGTGATGTAAAAGCTCCAGGTAGGATTAGTAGTCTTGCTAAAAGCAGCAAGAGAAAACAACAAGCAAATCCTCCTGGGTTGAGGTAGCTCTGGGGCTCAACAATTTCAAACACAGCAATTACAGTTCTTTCTGTCAGGACTGACCTTTGAGGAGATTGGCTCACTTGTAGAAGGTCAACATCTCCTGGTCCTGGTACAAGCAAGTCCTGAGCATTGCAATAAAATAGAGCCAGATAACCCCATGGAGTCTTTTGCCTCTCCCATCTGGCAGTGATCTGAGGTTCTCAGATCCTTCCAGAACACACTGACTACACAGCTAGCTCTCATATATAAGGGGGGTGGGTATTGGAAAAGAAGCCTTTACAAGGCAATCAAAGTTGGGTAGATTTCCTATTAGAGAGTTAAAATGTGTTTTCATAGCAAGTCAGACACTGTTCCCGATTGAGTTGATTCCAAGGACCCAGCACTTTCCCCAACTCCCAGTTAGGAATGCTATGAGGGTCTTGATGGGTTAGAGTAGGACAGTGAGTTCATCCAGGGAGGGGAACAAGCAAGCAGTCCTGTGCTCTCTCAAGTCTCCATTTTCCAACTTGTACTTTGAAATTTCTGTATCAAAACTCGAAGAAGAAAATCAGTCTCCTTGAGGACTCTTGAACTAGAAGTGTTCTCTGCTGTGATATTCCATTTTGGTGGATAGTAAGAACCCACATCCCAAACTCAAACAATAGAAGACAAACTCATGGCTCTATTTTGGGCTTGGCTTCCTGCTTGTATGTTCTCTTCTACCACCCAAAACTGGCCTTGTGCCTATTCCAGAGAGGTACTCCTATTCTCCAAACCAGAAAAGTGTTATATTCTCAGACTAGAGGCTTTAAATCAAGTTGGTAACCAACTGGAAATACCTTTCACACAGCTTAGAGTTCACTGACAGGGAAGAGGGGGGAGGAATTTCAACTCATTCTTTCCTTCCTTCCTTCTTTCCTTTCTTCCTTCCTTCCTTTCCTCCTTTCTTTCTTTTTTTCTCTCTCTTTCTTTCTTCTTTTTTTATTTTTAGAATGTTCAACTCTTGCATTCTTAATGTTTGTTTTATGGTATGATGATACATCTCAATGGTAGAGAAATTGCCTTGTATGTGCAGCCTTGGGTTTGATTCCCAGTACTTAAAAATAAAAGAAGAAAAAAGGGAAGGAAGGAGGAAAGATGACTGATTTTGAGTTTAGTTCGGGTGTTTGTTTGTTTATTTGTTTTTTAAAGTATTACTAGCGGGTCTCTTTTTTCTCAGTAAAGAATGTTGGTGGCAGAACCCAAGACGGCGTTCAGACATTGCCTGTCACACTGTCTTCAGATTTCTACAGTGTGACCCTCAAAAAAACTCAGGAAAGGCCTTCCCACTTCTTAGTCACAAGGCCTATGGACAGCTTGTACTCTCTGTAATTATGTGGAAACATATTTAGATACATTATTTTTCTGGAAAGAAAATAAAGATATTCTTCCCAGTTGACAAAGCATCCATGACCTAGATGATATTAAACCTCCATTTACCTCTGGTAGCTGTTGGTGACTGAAGCAGATCAAAGGTCAGAGCAGGAGGGGCTGTCAACAGCAAGGGGAACTGATTCTCAGCCCAGTATGAGCAGTACACCCACAGGGCTGGAGCTGGCCTGGGGGAGTCCATCTGGGCTTCTGTGCCTGGGTTCTGCCTTCGTGATGGGCGTGATCCCATTTTCAGCAGTAGGTTTCTTATGACAAAGAAGTCCAGAGAAGCACCTAGCCTTGATCACATGTGAACTGTAATTCCGCATGCTTCTGATGACCAGCAGAAGAGGAGGCCTTGATGATTTGAAGTGTGCTCTATTCTAGGGAACTGAAGATTTACTTTCACAGTCTCAAGGGACCTAAACTCTTGTTACCCACTTACTTGTGTAAACAGTCTTGAACACTGAAAAGCAGAAACCAAAAGAGAACCAGAACCCAAATCACACAAGGAAAGGCCACAGAGAATAGTAAATGAGAGAAAAATGTTTCAATCATTTCTAAATAATAAGCTCAGACTGATTAGAAAACCATATTTAGAAGACAGTATTTCAGTGCTATACAAAGAGACACTCGGCGAAAAGAACAAATAAAAGGTTTCTTCTGATTAAAACACAGTCACCACACCAGATGCGGTAGCACACGCCTGTGATCCCACAAGTGAGAAACAGAAGAAATGGGGTTACCACCAGTTCAAGGGCAGCTTGGCCTACAAAATAAGACTCTGTTTTGGAAACCAAAACCAAATAAACCAACCACTATTGCCAAAAAGTTAATCAATATAAAAAGATTGAAGTCTGAACTATTTCTCAGAAAAGAGAAGAAAAAAGAAGATAGAAAAATGTAAGAAAAGATAATATATATATATATATATATATATATATATATATATGGAAAGGAACAACTGAGGAATGATCATCAAATCAATAAGCTCTTTAGAAAGAAGAGAATTGGGGTGGGAGAGAAAGAAATAAGAAGAAAAGAAATTTTCTTAGAGCCCTAATTCTGGCAATTTCCAATGAAAAGGGTGTACAAGGACTGACTCCAAAGAACAGAGAGAGCCCTCCTCTGGACACAGTCTTGTGAGTCAGAGCACTGGGGATAAGGGATGACCTCCAAGCCTTCCAGATTTTTAAGCACTGGGGATTGAACCTGGGGCCTTGTGCATGTTGAGAAAATGCTCTAGCACTGAGCTTCTCAACTCTGAAAAAAAAATGACCTTTTAAATATCCAAAAAGGACAATGAACAAACAGAAACTAGTCTTCTCAAAAAGTAGCATTGGATACCCTGAGACGGTGAAGCAAGAAACTTCCAAGTTCTAAGGGAGAATGAAGTTTCTGTTCATTCAAGGGGGAGGCAAGAAATCTTTTAAGATAGAAACACTTAAAAAATGCACGTCTTTACTAGCAATGTACAAGTATTAATCTATGAAACTGCCAAGTATTTGCAAAAAGTCAAGCTATGGTGGGCTTCTGCCAAACCCCGCTGGCAGTCTGTCCAGGCAGCTTGTCTCTCTGCAGCTGCTGGTACGGACGTAGAGTACCCTCATGCTGCTGTCTTAAGACCCATAGGCTCTCATTACACCGCCTGTTGCCACTGCCATTATCCAGAGAGAACTTTTTCTTTTCTTTTTTCTTTTTGGTTTTTCAAGACAGGGTTTCTCTGTGTAGTTTTGGAGCCTGTCATGGATCTCGTACTGAGACCAGGCTGGCCTTGAACTCGTAGACATCTGCCTGGCTCTGCCTCTGGAATGCTGGGTGTGCGCCACCACTGCCCGGACAGAAAGAACTTTTTGTGGTACTTATTTCTGGGTGTGTTGTTTCCCCAGCTCAGTTCCTGAGCAGACAAAGAGTTGATTGCTGAATCTTGGATAACTTGCTCAAGGTGTAGAAACAAAGGAGATGAAGAAAGTGGACTGAAGACATTTTGAGTTTGCAGTGGAGGAAGCTGGGCTTTTGCTCAGAAAAACTCATCCGGTGGAAATTCCCCATGTATAGAAAGAAAGTTTAGATTCTGACTAGAAAAAATTTACAAATAGCCTCACAAGATATCTTAGGCATACTTGGTGATATGTTAAAAGAAAAAAATGCCAACTAATGTGGACAAATTAGAAAAACAGACAGGAGAAGGAATATACAAGTCCAACTATGAAGCAAAAGAGAACGGGATTCATGCTATTGTGCTAAGTGCACTGAGGACACAGGCTTTCAGCTTTGCCCTTAGATATATTCCTGCCATTGACTGGGGATCACAAGCAACCCTTGCAAAGGGGAGGAATGTAATCCCAGCATCTGTTCCAGCTAATGGTAAACAACATTTACGTAACTGTAAGGAAACAAATGTGCTTTTGTCATTGTTGCCAGTGTTTTCTATTTGCAAATAAGTTCATTACTTGTGGCTGCAGGACAGAATATAAGTATCCCCAACACTGACAATGCAATATGGAGGGATGAGAGACTGGGTTGTTCGGAACAGAAGACAGGTGGAGAACAAGCCCCCTTCACTTCACAAGAAAGTCGTCAAACATCAGTGAGGCAAGAAATGGCCAAGTACCAACAGTAGCAAAGAGAAACGCTCCAAAAGTGTTTGGTTTTAACTGTCACCTGCCGGGAGAGGAGAAGGGGAACAGCAAGAAGAGTCAGAGCTTTGCGTTTCCTATCTAGAAGTTAACAGAGGAACTTCTAAATCTGGCAAGATGTAGTGTTACAAACTTACTCTAGAAGTGTGGGAATAACTCAGAACAAGTGAATTGACTGACCATGGTTGGGATAGCTGTGGACAGTGAGAATGAAGAGGAGAAAAAGGAAGGAAGCCTATGTCTGTATATATGCACACCCCCTACTCCATTTGCAGTTTCTGCATCCACAGATTCAACCAACTATGGATGGGGAAATCAGTGGAAAAAAAAAAAAAGACGTGTGTAGTGAGCATATCTAGACCCGTTTTGTCACAAACATTACAATACAACAACTACAACAATTACGCATATAACATTTGCCTTGTAATTTGTGTGCTAAGCCCAATTTCTTAAGACATGTAAGACTATGCAAGTCTATTCTATGCAAATACTATGCGCTTATAGCGTGGACTTGCGTGTCTGTTGATCTTGGCACGAACAGAAAGAAGCCTTGGAGCCAGTAGATACCAAAGAGAACTTAAACACTCTGGAAAGACAGTAAGTGTTTTCATGGAAAAGAACCACAATAATATTCTCTCTCCTTTGTTTCACAGAGAAAAGGAAAAAACTAGATTTATGATTATTTGAAACAGATTAGAAGATTACTTTTAAAAGAATTTACAATATCTTATTCATAGTTTTGTTATGCTCACAGTTAAAGAACAATGACTTATCGTAGTTTTTACTAAAAATTACTCCTCAAACAGATTATTTTTCAAACATTTAAATGTGTAAAATATATGAACTCAGTATAAAAAATAGAAATACTAAGTTTTCCAATCTCTTTTGGCAGGTCTAGATTGGTATAGAGTTGCCTTTTGTTGTTTTATTTTGTATTTTTGTGGTATTGCTGCCTGAATTTCAGTTTTAAAAGGTGTTAGCAAAAACCTTAGCAGAAAACTGTATTTTCCACTAAGCACCTTACTTTGACAGAAGCTGTTGAGTTCCACAATTAATTCTTCTCTCTAGATCACTGTGCTGCATAAAAGATGGATCCACACTGACAAGATGGAACAAATATCATCATTAGCAAAACTCTAACAATGTGGAATAACTTGCTGAATTTGGGTCAGTTTGTCTGCCTTATGACACTGTTCCTCTTTACTGCTTCATACTTGACTAATTTCCATTGTGTGCTTGACATGTTTTGCAACTGCTTGCAGGTAATTTTAAATCTTCATTTTCGGAAAATTATATATTTATTTGAGAGATGTGGGCGTGCACAGGTACTGTCACTTACCCAAAGATTCAGCGCTGTGCAGGAAACAAAACAGCAGAGCTCATCTGGAATCTTTGGGTGACACTCATGGCTAGGAAGTAAGGGGTAGGTGGCAAAGTCTGCTAGAATAAGAGGCTGTTGAAAACCTGCCCCCCAAGATCCACATCATGGATAAATTGAAGGAAGTGGAAAAGCAGAGAGAAACCAAAGTGGTATGCTAAGACTATGTCAGCATGGAATCATCAGCTGTGATAGGCAGTGTAATGGGAGCTCAAGGGGACCTTCCTCCCAGGGCCTTTTTAAGTCGTCTGCAGTCTTCTGTGGGCTGCCATCTAGTTGGCTGCTCATGTGTTTCTTTTACACCGTGGAGCATTTGTTGTCACTAAGAAAGGCATAGCAGGTATAGATGCATTTGATTTCCGTGGGACTTGGTAGTCTTTCACTGAATCTCATTTACATCCAACAGTATTAGAGTTAGGAAGGGCTCCAGGTTGTTTGGGTGGGAATTTCCTTTGCTAGGAAGCACAAAATAACCTGGTTTATATAAGTTTCCTAGGAGATTCGCCTATGCTTTCTAGTGTTTAACTTTTACACAACGTGTACTGCTTAATATTGGGTTTACAATTCTTCCTCATCCTTGCAAACATTTGAGAAGAAGCATTAGACACAAAAAGAGGTGTTCTGGGTGGCCCCAGGTACCCTCAAGGTCAACTCTGTTTTACTTAGGCTAACACACACACCCTTAGTGTTTTGTTAGAAAGTTCTACTGAAAACAAAATTCACCTACATATTCTCTCCTGACTCAACTGTGGTCATATGGACTCTCAATGCTTTCTCTACTTCAACGTTTTACTGGGCAAGCCTCCCTCTTTCCTACTGTTAATACAGTAGAGGGTTAGAAGTTTGCTCATTTTTCTCTGTGAGGAGGGTCATGGCTAACACCAGCAACTTCTCACTAACCTTTGACTTTAACCTCATCCTGGTCCTAGTATATCTTGCTAAGAAAAGAGTTCGTAAGCTTTCTACATTGGTTCTTGATCTTTCTCTCCACTGCTCCTCCATCTGTCTCCTAAGCAAAAAGAGTTCCATCTTCTTTGATGCTGAAGCCTGAATCCCCTGAGCAATGCTTGAGTTTTGTTTGTTAATCGTTCAGTCTACATGAAGTGTTCCAAATTCTATGCTTCACCGTCTAACCCAGGTTCTATACATGTTAGGTCCACCCATTCTGCACATCTCTATTCCTATAGCATCAGCCAGCTACATTCTTCACTTGAATGACACTTAGCCTCATTAGGTTTTCACTTCATTTATTGGACATTTACATCCCATTGTGCACGTTGATGCTCGACTAACCTTTAAAAACCGATGTCATTAGCTACCCATTTCAATGGACTGACAATATTCTTGAAGCCTAAATGCCATGGTGTGGTTTACAGGACTCTGATGTGGTTGTGGTCCATGCCTGTGCCTCCAGTCTCATCATGGCCTATTTTTCTCCTAGTCCCAACATTTTTATACTGTGATGTCTTTCACTTAGCTGAACATGGCTAAGTTCTGTTTCAACTTGATGCGTTCATACACTTGAAGACTTCTTTCTCCCAGTCTTTTGTTGGAGGACCCCCTTCCTCCTTTCTAATCAGCCCTTCATTATCACTACCTCCTTAAAGTTTTTCTCCGTGGCTCCTAGTATAAGCTAGAATCTCTGCTAATACAACTTGTATCATGGGATTCATCAGCACTTGAACTATGTTATGGTCTATGTTTATGAGCATGTGTTTGTCAGACATCTGCCTGCTACTCAAATATGAGTTCTATTTTGGAGGGAAGTGCATCTCATTCATTTTTCTATTCTAGTACTTAGCACAGCACCTGCTATGTAGCTGTATTCTGGTTCAAATTTGAAATATCCCTAGTAGACTCATAGTTTGGACACTCAGTCCTCACACCAGCCCTGGTGCCAGTTTGAAGGCCTGGGAGCCTTGTGGAGGTGGGCCCTGGCCAGCAGGAGCAGTTCATTAGCAGAGGGCCTATGAAGGTTATATTTGATTCTATTTCTAGTTTGTTCTCTCATCTTCTTGGTCTCCACGGCAACAATCATCACCACAAAGTCCTAGGCTCATGGAATGAGTCTTTCTGGCTACCATGCTTTTTCCACAATTATGGACAGAGAGTCACCAAAACCATGAGTCAAAATAAATCCTTCTCCCTCTAAGCTGCTAATGAGAAAACAAAACAAATGTAGGCAGCTACAAAAAAAAAAGTCATTGACTATTTGAGTGAATGGAGTATAGATAGTAAAGGCTAATTTATGTGTCATTAGAGTCTGTGAAAATGGGTTTCTGAGAAAACTTAAAGTTTGTTGGCCACTAGAGAGGACCGGCCAAACCATGTTGCAAGCACACAGAATGGATAGAATATGAGGCAATGAGATGAAAGAAAGTCGGGAATAGTCAGTCATAGCAGAAGCAAGACTATGCCATATCTGCACATAGCTTCTTGCCCAAGGGCATTGTGCCGTGAAAGTTTGCAAGTTGCATTGTTGTTTTATTTTTTCTTTTTAAAAAGATTTATTTTGATTTACGAGTTTGCATGGTTATCCCTGTGTGTTGGGGGGCCAGTGCACATAAGTGCAGGTACCCCCAGAGACCAAGAGAGGACACTGGGAGCCCTGGAGCTGGAGTTACAGGCAGTTTTGAGGAGGTGTTAGGGACCAAAGTCAAATCCTCTGCAAGAGCACAAGTGCTCCTAACCTCCAGCCACCACATGTATATGATTTTAGATTGTCTGCTAGCTACATTATAAAGCATAAAAGAAAATGGTGAAATTAATTTTGATACAGTATTTTTATTTATCCAACATATCTAAAAATATTACTACTTTAACATATAATCAATATAGAAAGTTAATGAGACGTTTTACACCGTTTTTCAAAGAAATTTTCACAAGTTACTATGTTATACATGTAGCAATTCCCAGTTCAGACCATTATTTGAAGTATTCAATAGTCACTAAGGCTGGCAAGGGACTGCCATTATTGGTCAGCCTTACAGGTTTCTTGCGGTATTTGATTAGGTGTTTATAACAATATGCCATAGTTTAGGGTACCTAAACTATAGACAACTAGCACTCAAAACCAGAGGAGAAGTATGACTGAGCTTTTGGTAAGAGCGTTCTACATGGCTTGATGATAGCCACCTTCTAACTTTGTCTTCAGAGGACAGAGAGGGAGAGAGAGGGAAGAAGAGAAGAAGAAAGGGACAGGAGGTGAGAAGAGCATTGGTCCCCCTTCTTCACCTTATAAGGCCACTAATCTTATCCTTGAGTTCCCATCTTCATGATGTCATCTAAGCCTGATTGCTCTCCAGAGAGCTGGTCTTTAAATATCCAATGGAAGAGTAAGTTTCTTCTACATATGCATTTTTCAGACACGCAAGCATTCAGCTCTCAGTCCTTTTCTGAAGCTTATCTGTGCCAACCATGAACTTGACCTGATTTTCTTATTTAAGGGTACTATGTCAGGTAGGATATGACTCCTTAGATGGCACATCCCTGGGGACTTGCTCACCTGGTATGTCGGGTTGACGTGCAAGAGAGGAAGCATTTGTGTGCTCCAGAATACAGAACCAGAATGGAATTTCAAGGGGGCAGCTTGCTTTGAGAAGTTTAAACAATAAAGTGCCCTGTTCTGCAGATCTTTTTATGAAAAGAGCCAGGCAGAGGCTGATGCCCACTTGGGCCAGGATTCAATAATTCACTGGAAGCTGCTATCAGATGATCTTTCAAGTGGCTTTGAACCAGGAGATTCTATAATTGAATTAATCTTGCAACACTCTTCTAACAACCAGTATTTTCTCGCAGACTCTCATTTTGCATTGGAAAATGTTTTAGGTGGTGTTTTGTTTTCCCAGCAAAAAGGTTTTTGTTTTGTTTTGTTTTTGTTTTTAGTTTTTTAACTGTAGCTACACATACTGAGAGAATGAAAACAAGGGGAGAGGGGGACTCTCTTTAACCCGTTGTTGCTTGACTGATTTTACCCTCCGCTACATGTCAGGTACGTCTATAATACTATCTGATTACACAACACGTGTGACTGACAGTAGCTCATTTTTGTTTACATTTTTGTCAATGAAATGTTAGCAACAGGAAGCAATCAGTAGTATTCCCCTGTAGAGAGATTTTTCTAGGTTATAAAACTCAGCAAGCCTAGCAAATGCCGACTTACCATGGTGTCTACTCCCAGCTTCATAGGTTCTTACAGGATGCATGATGCTTCTGGTCTCTGTTTGCCGTAGCCTTGGTGAAGGCCAGGCCTGACTGCTGAACTCTTGTTTCCTGTGCAGAGAACATAGGTCAGCCCAGCCAGAAAGGAAAGGAAACAAAATACTATCACTTCTTTTTAACTTGAAGAACGCATAGAAATAAAGTTGATAATATGAACAGTACAATATTGTACTTTACAGCAACAGGCATCTCTTATTGCTTTGCTGAAGTAGTAAAGTTAAAATTGTGAGTTGGTTTATATGAAAAATGCTGCCCCCGCCCCCCAGTCTCAGGCATTTGAACACTTGGTCCCCAGGTGATAGCACCGTTTAGGGATGTCTAGGTGGTGCAGCTTTGCTGGAGGAAGTCCATCACTGGGGATGGGCTTTGCAAACCACCTCCCGTTCCCTCCCTCTGCATTATGCTTGTGTTAGAAGAGTGAGGTCTCAGCTTCCCGCTCCCTCTCTTACACAGGCCGCTTGCTGCCATGGCTCTCCACCAAGATGGGTACTGTCACCCCTCTAGAGCCATAATTCAAAATGTAAAACTCTTTCTTCTATGAGTTACCTTGGTCACGATGTTTCAGTAACAGAAAAGTAACTAGTAGAAGCTATTCCTAGAAATTCCCAAGTTCACTCTTGGTATTTTAGATATGATTATTTTCAATGTTAAGTACTTTCTCTGTTTGTGGAGAGAGTATTCCTCTTTCAACTCAGAACCATTTTTCAAGTGGTCTTCATTCTTCAGTCCTGCCCTGACTGACCCCCACCTTCTTTGTATACATTGCCTTCACAAACATCTGGCAATAGGATCCTGCTGTATTACAGTAATGCCTTGTTCTCCCTTTTTCCAGCCTAGGTAGCAGATACCATGGGTTCTCTTAGCTCTTCACAGGCTGTTCCTGTCCTATCAGCCACCAGATAGGACACATTCAAAGACTCAGCTCAGGCATTAGCTCTGTAGTGTAAACCATAGGAAAAGCTGTAGGATGCTGAACAATATCCTACTAGAAGTAATTTCACTCAGGTGAACATATAGCCTCTTTTCTGTTTTAATCTTACTAATTCAGTCTTTCATTTGTTCAACTTATTTAGTCTTTTGTTCATTTGTAAAATATTTCTGAACACCCACATTATGTCAGCCACAATACAGAGAGTAAAATTCATTTCATGTAAGCAGGGACACGTTTAAAAAAAAAAAAACAAACAAAACAAAACACTATCCTCACTGTAAAATTGTAACTCACAGAGTGAACAATGTGTGGTGTCATGTGGTGGGCATGCTGGGGAGGGAAAGCTCACAGAGGAGGCAGGCTTTGAGCCAGGCTTTCAGGAATGCTGGGCACTTCTGGCAGTTGGCAGAGGGAGGGTGGGGGCAGCAATCCAGGCAGGCAGGATAGCACAGAAACCACACGGTATGTAGGAGCAACAGGTGATAAGGTAACTGAGCTGTGGTGAGATACCTCCGAAGCCATGTGCAGGCAGACTGGGAGAAGAATAAGGGCTGGGTATTTTTGCCCTAGGGACTTGTCTGTGTCTCCCTTAATCTCCAGAATTAAAAACAAAAATCTATCTAAAGATGGAGACTGTGAAGCCTTCTGGAATATGAGAAACAATTATGCCACATTTTGGTAGTGGTGGCAGCCATTGTGACCTCCTCCTTCCTCTCCTCCTCCCCTTTCTCCTCTGGTATAAAATATAAAGAATGCTTTTTGTTGTTATGATTTTGCAAACAACAGTGCATAGATTGTCCGAACATGAAGATATTGGGTGCCGCTCTGTACTAGTTTCCTATTCAGAAACAAGACATAGTTATTTCATACATACCCAATGTTACTGAGTTGAGCTCTGTGTGCTGTGAACCACACTGGACAGGATCTGCTGTGGAGGGCTCTTGGCAGTGCTGGGTAGAATGTCTAAATTGAAGTAACCACCTCAAAGCCCTATTGTAATAAAATTGCCCTTAGCATGAATGCAGATGCTCATGTGCAGGCCTGTGGCCACAGAAAAAGGAGAAACCCCACCATCTGCAAAGGGCTGTGCAGTTTTCGGTAGCAGTATGGCTGTGGGCTTATCTCCTGAGTTGAATTTGTGGATCCCATGGGGGGAAAAGGGAACTCCAAAGTGAGTACCTGTGCTCTGGACAGCTTCAACATCCCAATGATAACACGATGGAAAATGGCTGATTGATTTCATTGACTCTAGAAAGGTAGTAACAGGAACTTAAGAGCTGGGACTGTGACAGCACTCCTGAAGGGTAGAATAATCTAGGGGCCACACTGCATGGTACACACAGACACAACCTGGATCCTCACCACACACAGTTTCTTGGTCTGACTTTTGGTAAAGTGTTGTTTGCTCATACATAGGACTAATTCTAAGTCTTTGCTGTTGATCTAAATGCCATGCTCTTCCAGCCTCCAAAGAGCTTAAGTCGCAGGCTTCCAACTTTGCAAACACACCACCATAAACACCTTTCTGAGCTCACATAAGCCATCCCAGAAACTCCAGCATGCATTTCAGAAAGAGATGTAAGAGATCAGTGAACCTACTTTGGGCAAGCATAAGCTTCTTACACTTTAACCAGTTTCTCCAAACTCGGTCTCAACTTTTCTCAGTCACCTGTGACAATTCCTCATCTGTGAATGTAGCACCTGCTTCCTCCTCCTCAAGCTCTGTCACCCAAAAGTGTGTCACCTTCAGATTTGCCCATTCTGTCCTTTCCTACATCAGCCTCCTTTATCTAAATCCTTACCTCCATAGCTCTTATTTCAAGACACAAGTATTTCCCCCCATTCCTTTGCATTTCAGGAGATACTTATCAGAAGACAAATACGCAAAGATAGTACTGAGAAATGCATGTCTAATCCACCCAAATTCCCTGTGTTTGGGAATCCTAAAAAACAGAGTGACAGTGGAGAGCTGGGAGAGACCACAAAATGGCTGCATTTGAACGTGATATAAATGGCGTTTGATTTTCTACTGTTTTCCTGCATACTTTTTTCTACATACATTTTCTACATACTTTCTGTACATTTCCATACTTGTATGAGGCATTAATTACACATAGTGTAGCAGTCCATAAACTATATGATCCAGTTTGTCAACTGTGGCAAGTCTGATGTTGTGAAGAGCGTAAGCTCCTCCAGCACGGGCCCCACCCTGACATGTCCTTACACTCCTTGGCGTACAGCTCATGCTTGGTGTGTCCACATACATCACATATATGTCATCGCAAATAGGAATATGAAAGGGTTGATAGTTGCCCCAAGCAATCTGATGGTTAAGGCTGCCTGGCATCCTTAAAATAGAGGGTTTCAGGCTGGAAAGATGGCTCAGGGGGTAAGAGTGTTTGCTGTAGAAACAGGAGAGCCTGGGGTCAAATCCCAAGCATCACATGAAAGCTGAGCATGGCAACGTATGTCCGTAACCTCAGTGCTGGGGGTGGAGACAGGTAGATGCCCAGAGCTCACTGGCCAGCCAGTCTAGCTGAAACAGCAAGCTTCAGGTTCAATGAGAGAGCTTTTCTCAAAAAAAATTAATGTAGTGTGATAGAGGAGACATAGATATAGACAGACATATACACACAAACATGCCCGCACTCCCCGCCATACAAATAAAATAAAACAGGATGCTTTGTGCAAAATAATTACAATCATTGTGATACATTTCAAAACATGACTATTCTGTCTCCCCACCATCTGCCTAGAGTCTCCAGAGATGCTCTGTGAAGACTTTAGAGATGCTGAGACATTGGGATCTAAATTTAAATCCAAAGTGATGTGTGGCCTCAGATCAACCTCTTCCAGAGTATAGTTGTCTCATGGTCCAGGTAATGGTATCTTAACATCAAATGGACATGCTGATTCCACGTTCTTTATGTTCAAATAATACTTGTTCTGTTGCGTCGTGATGTTTGTGACTTAAAGACATCTCAGATCCTTAATTAATGGCCTTCCCTGGTAGTTGTTCTGGCCAATCTTCTTATTGGTTGGAGTCACTGAGCAGGTTGGGACTAACCACTCAGGAGCCATGCTTGCTGTGAATGCCTACTCCGAGGCTCTATGCTTGTGCCCCCTCCCCCAGCAAACCAGAACTTCCAGGAGCTCTGCGTATCAGACACCAACACATCCTGATTCTCCAGCTGCTCTCACACCCAAGGGGACAAGGTCTGACCACTGCAATGTCTCTGTGTCACACTGCAGTCAAGACTGCATTCTCAATGTCACCCAGCGGTGCCCTTTGGATCAGAAGGGTCCCAGTGTCTAAGGATGCAGGTTTCTGAACTGCCAGCTTGTGTTTGAGGACATTTCCCAAGCATGGCACTATATGGTTCCAGGAAATGCTGATATGACTGTAGCAATTTTCTCCAATTTGTTCCTGACAAAGAATTCTCTTCAAAATTGAGTTGGCTTCTTTTCTTTTGTTCAAAAATGCTGGTAAACACAATTAGCCTTATTAACCTCAGTTTCTATTTCATAACTGAAAATTAGCCTACAATCACTGGTTTGCTGGAAAGCACAGTTGTAATTAGTCTTTAACTGACTGATACAAAAAAATCTGCCTCTTTAAAAATTTTCTTTGACATTTCAGTGCATATGAAAACAAGTCTGAACCTTCCTGCGTTAGCACTGGGGATGGAAGTAAAAATAAATCGAGGAGTTAAATCAAGGATCTCAAGCTGAGACATGAAAAGTGGTGTTCTTGGATGTGGAAACTGGAGAGGAGGCATTTGCTGGGGAGATGACAGTGTGAAGGTAGACGCTATGAAGCCAATTCTCTATGTGTCTCATGCCCAAAGCAAGTTACTTATGACATTGATGAACATATCCTCTACAGGCAAAATCAAGTTATATGAGAGAGAGAGAGAGAGAGAGAGAGAGAGAGAGAGAGAGAGAGAGAGAGAGAGAGAGAGAGAGAGACAGAGAGAGAGAGAGAGAGAGAGAGAGAGATGCAGACAGGCAGGCAGGCAGGCAGACAGACAGAGAGATTAGAGAAAAGGATTTGCTTCCTTGGCACAGTTGAAAATATCATTCTCAGCCCTTGAAATTCACACTGTTGACTAGCTTAGGTACCAACACCTTTTTGTGGGAGAGATTAGAAAGTCACATTTTGTGTGTGAGCAGTCTCCACATTTGGTCTTTTTCAGGCTAACACCTGAAGACAGGACTACCCATTCTCCTAACCCACAAGCTGAGTCAGGGATCCTATCAGAAAATTGTCTGGCCATTGTTGATAGAATCCCCAAAGCAGAAGGATGAGATTGTTTCTTTTTTTGTTCAACAGCTAATCTAGAAAAATAAAGAAAAAGAAGAGAGAGGAGGGATTAATTTGAGGTAGTTCAGCTAGGTCTTTGGAGGGTGTTAAATACCTATGGCCAGAGGAATCAGACCACGGCAGGCATCCCTCAGATGGAACACAGAAGTCTGATTAGTCACTGGCTAGCTTAGTCTGTTCTGGCTATACAGTAGACTGGATAGCTTACAAACAGCAAACACTCATTTCTGAGAGTCACGTGGGTTAAGAAGTTTGTATCAAGGCGGATTCTGTGGCGGAAAACAGCTCAGTTCCTAATACATGGGCTGCCATCTTCTTGCCAAGCTTCCACATGGTAGAGAGGGCAAGGGACTCTGTAGGGGTCTCATTTGTGAAGCCACTAATATCACTTATGAGGGATGTTTCTTCATCACTTCATCACCCTCCAAGGCCTCTTGACCTCATCACACTGAGCAGAGAAGATCTCAGTGTGGGTTTAGGTAGGGCACAAGCTCAGGTAGGGAACTAGGTACTTAGTGAGGCACGGGGTCCGGGGGTTGACCCTTTTTGGCTGTTAGATTTGTGGACAGCATTACAAAAAGAAATATTTCAGTGCTCAGAAACCTGAAACTAGTAGGAGTGTGTGTGTGTGTGTGTGTGTGTGTGTGTGTGTGTTTATAGGAAGCAAAGGAAAGTATACTGGTTAGTTGTGGCCAAGTTGATATGAACCAGAGTCATTTTGAAAAAGGAAACCTTAATTGAGAAGACATCTTCATTAGATTGCCTATCGGCAAGTTTCTGGGACATTTTCTTGATTAGTGATTGATGTGGGAGGCCCAGGTCATTGTGGGTGGTGCCACCCGTGGGTGGTATAAAAAGCAAGCTGAGCAAGCCTGGGGGAGCAAGCCAGTAAACAGCATTACTCTCTGACCTCTGCAGAAGTTCCTGCCCTCAGGTTCCTGCCTGAGTTCCAGCCCTGCATGAGCCTTGCCTTCCTTCAGTGATGGACTGTGATTGGGATAAATAAACCAAACACATCCTTCCCTCCCCAAAATGTTTTTGGTCATGGTCTTTTTCACAGCAATAGAAAGCAAACCAGACAAGCACCTTTGCAGGTCCTTAGGCTGAATTGAGGTAACTTCAGATAAGATCTTTGGGATAGCGCCCTGCTGTGCTGGGGAGATGACAGGTCTATGTGTAGAAAACATCCCTTCTGCTGTTAACATCAGTTTAGGAGTTCCAAAACCTGTCTGGCTCCGAAACTCTCTGAGGAGATACTAAACAAGGCCCAAACAAACCACTGGTAAGTTCCTTAAAAGAGACACGGTCCTGTCCTGACTCCTCCCTCACTCCCTGCTGCGCTACTCAGCAAATCCTTCATTTCCAAAGTCTAGACTTAGCTGATGCCCCTGGCACACACCTGTTCCAGGACTCAGCACCACCTCTGTCTATGTAGACAGTGACTGAAGGACGGCAAAAGGAGACCACAAGTCCTGTCTAGAGCCCAAATTGCAAATGAGGAGTCTTATCATTCAAAGGGAGGTTCTCTCGTGCAACCCCTGAACCTCTTCTCAAGCCCCGTAATAGTGAAATGAAATAGTCACTGAGTCAGGAAACAATCCAGGACAGGAAAGTAGTTTTCATTAGGGCCTAAGGCATCAGATGCGAATAAAGTAATGAGAGGGGAGATTAGTATTATTTTCTCTGTGACTGGTTGGAGAGAATGGGGTGTGACACTTGACTGTGTGGCAGTATTGCTGAAGCATCTTTCTTATTCTCTTCATCTTCTTTTATGGAATAGCCAGTGGGGATGATTGCATTGCTGGGAAGTGGATCTCATCATTAGAACTTCCTTGATCAGAGTGTCTCACTTCAACTCGGTTTAAGAATTCCCAGGATTGTACCCCACAAGAACTGCTGTCTTCCAAAGAACCACAGACAGCCTTTACTTTCTGAGACATGGTGTTGCCTGCTGTTACCCCTCCCTGCCCCCAGCAGATTCTGCCTCCTCTGGCATCCTATATGCTTTTTTCCCCCCCATTTTAATCTCCATTTGTTTCAAGCTAATATCACATATCCTCCAGAAAGAAGACAGACCCTGGGAGTGGTTATTTTGACAAGCTATTCTGGATAGGAAGCTCTCTCTTTCCCTGACATTCATTTCTTGTTTCTTTTGGGTAATTAAACACAGAAAAGGTCACCTAGCATTCTGGCAATAACAGGAAGTGGGGAGGGGGGCAACGGCAAACAATACAAGGAAGGCAGCAGCACTATTTTTATTTTTCTTCCCGTTTCTCTAGGAAGGATTAGTTATTTATCGATTATTCATAGGCCACCTCCTTCCTCTAAGACTCTCGAGGCTGTGCAATTTGAAAGCACCCCAGAAACACCTGCGTGTTACTAAGTTTAATTTCTTGGCAAAACACCATGGCCACACCAATACAAAAATTTGATTTGAGTGCCTCTAAGTTTCAGTGAAATGGAAAATTTGTCTCAGCTACCGCATCTGTGCTCTCTCGTACCTGTTCTCTCTTCCACCATCCATGCCTGTTAGCTTCGGGGAAGCGTTTCCCATCTTGCCTTGCTAAGATGCCCGAGCTAAAACAGTGGTCTACATGATCCCACTCTCCTCTCAGCTCCACAAGGGGCGCAGACTGCATTTCCACATCCGAGAATTTCAAGGCCCTGGGTGATGATGAACTTCATTCAATGAAGCACCTTAACTGTTTGATGACTGTCTATCTAGGCCAGTTCAAAGCACATCAGCAGCTACAAATCTGGGCCGTTTTAGTCTTTGCCATGCTGTGAAGATAGCTTAGGCTTTCCCGCTCCACAGCCATCACCATGCTACCCTTTAGGCCTAAAACTGTCTTTTTAAACTGGTCCCATTCTTCATGGTGGTGCTGAAAGACTACTGTCATAGGAAGCAGGGGAACTGGCTTCTGCTCTTCAGCATAGGCACCCAGTCAGCAACCAGCACCAACAGCACCCAGCAGCCCTGACATACCAGCCTGCACTGCTCTCCAGGGCGGCTGTGTGGCTCTGATGGCTTCACCTACATTCACCCACCTATCAGCAGACAGCTATGTGTCACTCTTGGCTGAGTTCTCTCACACGGAAGGGCCTTGGGGAGCTATGAGGTAGCCTAGGATGGCCTTCAATGAGAAACCTGTATTTCCTCCACATGGTTTTTCATCTTCCAATGAGTGACTCAGGTTTGGTCTTAGAATCCCGTCAAGTTTGTGGAAGAGAGAAAGAAAAGGACCCTTCAACCTCAGCTCAGGGTTGGCACATCAGTCCTTTGGCTACATCCTTTGGTTTGAGCAAGGCCACCACAGTTTCAGAGCCTGAGGAAATGGGTTGTACCCCTTGTTAGTAAACCTCTCAAAAATCACATCACCCTGAGAGAGGATGGGAGGAAAGAGTAAGAAAACTGTGTGCTATCAATCCGCTACAAAGCTCTGGATTACCTGATTTGAAGAAGTTTTCAACGGTGGTTTATTTCTGCTGGTTTTGAAAGCTATTTTAAAATGGGTTTATTTACACATTTATTTTATCTCCATTTATGACTCCTTCACAGTCGGGAGCTGCATCTCATTTATTGTTTGGGCCTCGGGTTGCTCAGCATGCTAGACATATCTCAAAATAGAAGCATCCTAAAACCAAGGCAAGGCAGCAAAGAGACACAGAAGACTTTCGGATGCAGACTGACCTCAAGAGATTATCTCTCTTGTCATTCAGGTTGGCACGACCCTCTCTGAATGGAAGGACAGTGAGAACAGGCGCCAGAGCGCTGACAGCAGCCTCCTAGTCTAGACTCAGTGCAGTTCCTAAGGCTCAGGCTTTCAACTTCCCACTTCCCCTCAGAGGTCAGCCATCTTCCCAGTTCCTCTTTGCTTCCCTGCCTGCCTTTCCTCACTGAGTGGCAACCTCACACTTGGCTAGTAGCAGAGATGACTATGTCTTTCCTAGTCATTGAGCCCAGAGGCACAGGAGATGGCTTCCACCTTAGAGTGATCCCCTAATCAAGGGGTTTCTGGGAGAATTGACTCATAGTGCGGGGGATTGCTGGCTCCCTGGGGCTCCCTGGTGCTCCCTGAAGCTCTTGCTGGTGCTCTGTTCATCAGTGCACCTAAGGCCTTTAGACACCTTGATCCCCTCCACTTATCATGTCCCGTTCCATCTTTCTGATATAGCCGTGTTTGGGGACAACAAAGGCAGTCCAGTGAAGGGCAGACTGCACTGAGAAGGAGAAATGGGGAGACAGCCCTGCATGGATTTGCTGGTGGTGAGAGCTCTCCACTCTGCAGAGTGGAGTTCAGTTCACACTTCAGATTTGGGATGAATCTTGCTCCCACCATGAATTTCCCCATTACTATTTAAGGCCTTGGTTTGCAGAACTCTGTAGTGAAGGCTTTTATTATTAGGACACATCCTTATGGTTCTCTTGATTTGGTTTAATTCTCCAGTCACAAAGCTGAGAAAGAACCTGGCTTTAGTTCCCCAGAAACCTCCTTTTAAAGAAAGTGCACATAGACCATTCTGGGCCCTCTGTAAATTTTGAATATTTTCTAGCTCAGTTAGCAGTATATTGCTTTTCAGATACACCCTGAGCCTCTGTCTATGAATCTGTCTCCCTTATCTTGATATAGCCATGGCTTTGTGACTTTAGGATAATCTGATAGCTCATTCCTTCTGGCCATTTATTCTTCCCATCCATGGAGCTAACTTGACTGGGGTTCTGTGATGCTGCCTACTCCTCAAGGTGATTGTTTCCCCATAACCCTCAAGCATCCTTTTTCACTGAATTCCAGTCACCCTTGAAACTTGGCCTTCTCGTCAGAAAAGAGAAGGAGTTTTGTCTACCTTATTTCTAGAAGTGGGGAGATTCCTTACTCCAAAATCAGTTGTTTTATTTCTTCATAATCAAGATATATTTGAAAATTCATGAGTCTGTTCTCTTAAGACTGCCTAGAAATGGTTATTGGACCTGAAAATTTATAACATGCTTCAGGAAAAGAGAATGTATTTCTCTAAATTCTTTTAGATCAAAGGGATGAAAACTCAACTGTACCTTGAGCAAAATGCAGAATGTATTGGTCCATATAAGCCAGGAAGAAATTGAATACAGGGACTTGGCTATATATTACACATAATTCACATATTATATATATATATATATATATATATATATATATATATATATAGCATAGGTAGTAACGACAAGGAAGGAGGCTATTTCATTGTTTCCAATCACTCCCCTGCAAACCCACTCTGTTGTCTTTCCTCCCCAGAGATTTTGTAGTTATTTTCATATTTAAGCACACACACATACACACATGCACACACACACACACACATACACACATACACACACACACACACACACACACACACACACACACACACACACACGGACTTTGGGGAGAAGGTTTCATTGGCAAAGCATGAGGTCCCGAGTTTGGTCTCTGTCACCCACATAGGAGCAGGGTGTAGCGTTCCGGGTCTCTAATTCCAGTGCCCAGGAGCTGGAGACCATGATCCCTGAGTTGTAAGCTGATACGGTCTTGTGAAATCAGAGAGCTTCTGGTTCAGCAAGAGACCCTGTCTCAAAAACTAAGCTGAGTAGTGATTGGCAAAGACAGCCAATGCCAACCTCTGGCTTCCACACCCTGTGTGCATCACTGAGAAAGAAAGAGAGAGAGAGAGAGAGAGAGAGAGAGAGAGAGAGAGAGAGAGAGAAGCCAAAAACTTACACTTAAGAAAAATGCTAATTTCATCCTTCTAACAAAACATGAAGTCTCCGCCACAGGAGGAAGGGCACAGAAGTTCTTCTTCCCTTCTGGTCTTTCTGCCCCTTGATGGCCAGAACCTGAGAAGTTCCACTATAGCAGGGGAAAGCGTATGACTGGCTCTGTGGGAGCCCACGGCAGGCATTTCCTAGGTGTGGTGAATGTGAATGGTCTGCTCCATGTGAGGGAGGAGTTTCCTTAGCTGTGTTTCCTAGAATGGGAAATCCTGTTTCCTCCTGAACATTCACAGCGTGCCGGCAACCCTCCATGTTGAGGAATCCAAGTCGTACGCTCCGCTCTTGAACACAGGCAGTAGGGACTTCACTGCTCTCCTTCTTAGGGCAAGAAGATGGTGGAAATAGAACTGTGTGGCACATTGCCTTACCTCTTTATTGCTGCTAAGTCATTCCTCTGGTACTTCCACCTCACGTTGCTACCCAAGCACCACTGCTCACCTTCTGATGGCAGACTGATTCTGGAGTCCAGCCCCTACACCAAAGGGCAGCTATTCGAGGGTAAGGGATGCAGTTTGCGCACACACAGTTCAGTTATCCACGAGTATTCCTAAAACCTTTCCTACTGAAGGGTGGAGTCAGGGCAGCAGGGAAGGGAGTAACACCTATAGGAAGATCTGGAGCCAGAAAGCTGGGTCTCCCCACACAGCACATTCAGGGGTAGCACTGAGGGATGCCTGACAATTCTAAATTCAAACCTAGACATTGAAGTGTTTGTGAAATCGTATTTGTGATGCTGAGGAGACAGAATGTAAGCCTCCTGAGTAAGTTAGAGCACTTCAACCCCTGCTAGTGGTACCTGGCTTCAGGCAGCAGATGTCGGTCAGTTGGGTTCCTTTATTTTTGCACAGGTTTTTGGGGACAGCTCCAGTGAGACAGCCACTTCTGACTCCTCCTCCGGTGCCCCGTTCTGCCTACAGGAGAAGCTCACTTTGCCCCCTTTGGAGAAGCAGGCTTTTCTTCATTGACTCCCTTCCCACTGCCACTTAAGCTGCCAGGGTCACTACCTTTTGGTCCCCAGTTTATCTAGGTGTGGACCGAGTGCCATCCTTCTCCATCCGGCTCCAGAGCACAGGACAAACTTTCTGACTGATGATTTGACGCCCCTCACTTTGCTCAGGAGGAGAGGGATGTGCCTTCTAGCTTTACAGGGAGTTTAGGAGGGAGCATGTGGTTTGCTTACCCCACCCCCGCCCCACCCCAAAACCTATGCCATGAGCTGCAAGCATAAAGTTTGATCCAATAGTCATCAACAAACAGTCATCACTATAATCACGATGATGCATGTCCATCATCCCCCAAATGTCCTCGTGCCCCTCTGTGACCAAGAGCCTCTGATCCACTTCCTTAGTTTGTATGTTCTAGATTTCTCTGTATACGGAGTAAGTTTGCTTTTTTAATTTTTGATGAGTTCTTTCAAAATAATTTTTAATTTTTAAACTCAAAGTATAATTACATCATTTTCTGCTTTCCCTTTCCTCTCTCCCACCCCTCCCATGTACTTCTCTCCAACACACACCCATAAATTCATGGTCTCTGGCCTCTTTTATTTTTTGATTGTTGCTCCACATACACAAACACACATGCACACAATCTGCTCAGTCTGTATGTTACTTGAATGTATATAATTTCAGGACTGGCCACTTGGTGTTAGACTAGGAGTCTCTTCCCTGGAGAAGACTGTTTCTCCAGCTCTGTCTGCATCCCTTACTAGCCTGTAGTTCTTTGTGCAGGGGGTGGGGCCTGTGAGATTTCCTCCTTCCATGTTAGCACATCTGTTAGTGTTGTCCTTGTTTACATGTTGTTGAGGCAGCCATGATGATAAGACTCCATGGATACAGCTTCCTGGCATTTCTAGGAGACACAGTCTCCCAGCAGACACCCCAGTCCTCTGGATCTTAGAATCCTTCCTGCTCCTCCTCCTCCGTGTTATAGGAGCTTTAGGTGAAGAAGTGACCTTGTAGATGGTTCAGCTGGGTCTGGTACCACATACTTACTTCTCTGCATTTTGATTGGCTGTGGTTTTCTGTAATGGTCTCTGTCTGTTGCGTGGAGAAATTTCTTTGTTGAGGGTTGAGAGCTACACTTACCTGTGGGTATAAAGGTAAATATTTAGAGTGTAGTTAGGGATTATGGTGGTTTAGTAAAGTGGTGGTTGTAGGTTTTCCTCCAAGATCTGTGACCTCAGGAGCCCCAGGGAGTGGGCTAGATTTCCAGTACCAGGTGTGATTTCTCTCTTGTCGAACATGTCCTAAGTATTTTGAGATTCATCCAGGTTGTTTTTGAGGATTGAAAAATTTGTTTGTCCTATTTTATTTCCTAGGCTCCCATTGTACGGATATGTCGTGGCCTACTCTCAAGTTAATGGAAAATGTAGTTGTTTTTGGTTCGCAGTTATTACATGCAAACCTATAATGCACATCTGAACAAGATTTTTTGTGAAATTACATTTACAGTTCTCTTAGTTAAATACCTAGAAATGGATGGTGGAGTGTATGATGGCATTACGAAACGCTTTGGTCTGCAGTGTTTAAACTCCAGCAGCGACACAGCCTGCTCTGTGCTTCGGTGTGTCGGCCTCCTGAGGCACCGTCACTGTCAGAGCCTTCCATGTGTTAACCACCATCTCCCCTACCTAACTGAGCCGTGGATCACAAACTAGTATTCAATGTCAATAACATTAAATGAGGAAAGGATCCCTGGACACAGGTCTTTTTAGAATCTATGGGGGTTCTGCTAAAAGATGGAGAGGTAAAAGCCAGCATCTCCCACACCACTAACATATCCTAGAAGGAATAGTTCAGTACACAGTTGTGGATGCGCAGGTCCATTGTCCCCGGCCAAGTCACAGCAAACTGAAGCCCTGGTCTCTCATCAGCAAGGGCTTTCATCCGCTCCATTCCTGGTCAAAAATTATTTAAATTAGTACAATAACTTCTCTCGTTGGGTCATAGGTCATATTCTTGCTAGTGGCTTCTTAGTTTCATTTCTCCCCAAAGAAGGTGCTGATGAAAGTTTGGATTCCCGAGTTTGTTCTGGAGTGTGACCACAGGAAGCTCTGTGAGGGCATGGGAGGTGTTGGGGGAGGGGCCATACACAAGGAATGGCTGTTGGCATCCTGGCTCAGTCACACTGTGGAGTGCAGTGCAAGCAGCACTTGGATGTGTGTGCGGAGTGGGGGAGGGGTTACTCCTCAGCTGTCACCTTCTGCCTTTCCTGGCTGAGAGTCCCTTCAGGGATACTGCCACTAACTCTTCCCTGGCATGGAGCTGGCTAACCACTTTCTGCAGCCAAATGCTCCCTTTGGCCAGCAGCTCAAGGGGAGTATCTTAGTTAGGTTTCCATTGCTGTGAAGAGACACCATGACCACAGCAACTCTTATAAAGGAAACATTTAATTGTGGTGGCTCGCTTACAGTTTCATCGTGGGGTGGGGGAAGCATGGTGGCATGCAGGTAGACGTGGTGCTGGAGCTGAGAGTCCTATATCTTGACTCAGAGACAACAGGAAGTCCACTGACTGTCACACTGAGTGAAGCTTGAGAAAAAGACCTCAAAGCCCGCCCCCACAGTGACCCACTTCCAACAGAAGGTGTGGCCTAGACTAAAGATGTGCCCTTCAGCCTCAAGGTCTGGATTAATGGTGTGTGTCATCCAGCCTCCTCCAACAAGACCACACTTCCTCCACCAAAGCCACACCTCCCAGTAGTGCCACTCCCTGTGAGCTTATGGGGGCCAACACATTCCAACAGCCACAGGGAGCCAAAAGGGAAAACTTTCCTTAGGAGGCTGGGGATAGAGTTCGGTGTCATGGGAAGGCTAGAAGGAGAGTTGTAGCATTAGAATAATGGCATCATATGACATCTAACTTCCCCTAGGGCCACCCCTGGAGTAGGTCAAGGAGAAAGGGGCCAGGGGAATGCTTCTTTTGTAGGTGACAGAGTAGAAATTTTGTTGATGGTGTTGGGTCTATCCTCTGGCACTTAGTGATGACTGTTGGTAGGACATTGCAAGCTTCAATCTATGTTTTCGCTTCAAAAGACTTACAATGGAATCCAAACTGTAGTCTCCGTGTAACTTTTTACTCTAGCCCATAATTGCTCATTCCTGACACTTTCTCAAAGATGCCCAAGGAATACCCACCTCTCCTTCCTTCTGTGTTAAATTTCATCCTTTGGGGAGAACTTTCAGTCTTCAATATTAAAAACCACATTTATTGAGAGCTGCATTATATACTAAGGATTCACAGACAACGCAGCAGACTGTGAAAAGTACAGTTTGCACAGCTTCCTGCCTGCCAGGTCGAAAGCCTGCGTGTCCACATGGGAAAACGGGTTAGCTTCGGTTTCTCCTTTGCTCGCTTTGATTCTAGAACATATCTTGAGGGCTTAATCGTCATCTCCTGATATTAAATAGCTCCTCTCTTGACCCACAGTGACAATTTTAGAGAGAGCTGCCTGTTTTGGCCCCAGACTCCTGATCCTCATTCAGACCTTATGTTTATCAGAGTCCAGGTGGGTCATCATCCTTAGGCCTCTCTCTGCACCCTCTTGGTTTTTGTTTGTTTGGTTTTTGTGGTACTTTGTCCAGTCCTGAGATCTGTATTTCCAATTCCCATCTGCCATACCTTCCCACAAATTCTCAGTTATAGAGAATTTATTTCAATTTTCCATAATTTCATTTTCTAATACCAATAACTCACCCACTCACATTCCTACTGGTCTTGGATTTCTTATCAACTTGACATGTTTGTTTACTTCTTGTCTTTGGGTTTGAAATCCTGTTTTGCATCCTTTCTCTGGCCTGGTCTCCTGGACCACAGTTTCTACCCTGAAAATGTTGGCTTCTCGGCCCCAGGAAGCCTTTCTTGGTAGCCCCAACACAGGCTCCAGCCCTCTGCACACTGTCCTTCCTTCCTGCCCATCTCTCCCACCAAGCCTGCTGGCTTCCACTGTAGAACTGTCCCCCTAATTAGTTGGTACATCATGCACCATGTGTAGAAGTGATGTGAACTTATATCCTCACCAGCTTCTACCCGCCAACCGTAGCGTCATCCATAGTTCTTGCCTGGCTTTTGTGGTAATAGTTGATAAAGGAGGATGTTTTCCAGCCATTCCTGCTAACCTGTGCGATTCATTTTCTATAGGAAGGATTCCCTCCTGCCATGCAGACATCTGCTCAATCTATGATGCCTATGGAGACTGGCTCTGAGTTTCCTGTTTTATTCAATAGGTTGTAATCCATTTTGATATTGTTATTTAGAAGTTCAAGTTGCCAAATTTGGCCATTAGGAGATCCTACATTTATGATTCCTGCTGTCCTCTTCGTCTTCAACTTTGTTTGTATCACGTGATAAGGTGCTCTGGATTTAGCTTTACGCAAGTCTTGTTTCTTCTGGACATTTGTGGATCTGTTATGTGTGTATGTATCTATATGTGCATGTATATGTCTGTATATGCATGCATATGCATGCAGTTATATGCATGGATACGTGTATATATGTGCATAAATACGTAGGCGTGTTTGTGTGTATGTTTGTTTGTATGCATATTTCTGTGTATATGTGTGCATCTGTGTGTATGTTTGTATGTGTGTGTGTTTGTATGTGTGTATGTGTGTCTGTGTGTGTATGTTTGTATGTGTATTTTTGTGCCCATGTGCATATGTGTATTTGTGTGTATGTGTGTACATGTATGTATGTTTATGTGTGTGTATGTATGTTTGTA
>CABHPQ010171654.1:0-11436 GCA_902168405.1 Peromyscus aztecus | reverse complement strand
TGTATATGTTAGTTTGTATGTGTCTCTGTGTATATGTTTGCTTGTATAACTGTGCATGTGTGTATATGTGTATATGTGTGCACAGCCTACATTTTGTCCACATTTGAAAATATTTACCAGCTGCTCCTGGAACTGTGAATTCTCCTTTCTTCTGGAAGCTGCGATGCAGTGTTGCAGGGTCTGTTTCGGCCATTCCCTCCTCACACTTTCGGTTCTCTTCTTTCAGATGGAGAAGCCCAGGTCCCGGTGATGCCTTCTCTGGACATCCTGAACATAGCTGATTACCTGACCCTACCTGGACTTGTTGCTCAGACCACTTGCCTTTAATGACTTTATGATACAGGCAGGAAGGGAGCCGGCACGCTTCTTATAGAAGTCAACAGTAACAAAAGAGCAGTGCTAAGAACTCCGCCAAACCACGTTTGTTGTTTCCACTCCTTTTTCAGTTAGATAACTGCATCTTCCCAACTTTTCAGTTATTCTGAGTGATAAAACTGACCCCATCCTCTGCTCTCTGTGTCATGGGCTGCTTCTATGCAGCCAATGCTCTGTTGCTTTTGAGCATGGACAGAACAGCAGATTGCGCTGTGGGGAGACCAATTCCTGGTTTGGTCAAAACAGGTTCAGATTAGGCTTTACTAACAGGCACCCCCAGAACCCCAGAGCCCTGACCCAGGGAGCTGACTCCACTCCCGCTTTGTCTACACATCTCTGGGCAGCTTCTTGGCAACCCAGGCTGCATTTCTGACATCTTGGCGTTCTCATGAGCACGGCCAAAGGAAGGGATTGCCACTGACTGACATCAGGCTTTTCAGTTTCTACCAGGAAGTAAAGGGTGTCAGGCATGCTCACATTCTAATGAACAAGTCCAGTCACATGACCACACCTCCTGGGAGGTGGAAAATACATCCCTTCTATGTGTCTTCAGGAAAACTGGAGAAGAGCACTGATGACTCCCAGGGAGGACCGAGACAGCACTGTCCTGCAGCTCCCGCTCTCCTATTGACTGATCTTGTGCTCTTCCTGTTGACTGACCCACAAATCAGGAAAGCAAGCTCACGGCCTCATTCCAGAGGGAAGCAGTTGAAGTGTTTAAAATGTAAACTACTACATAAAAGTGAATGTGGTGTAATTCCCATTTCCAGTAAGCACATCTGTCCTCATATGAACAAAATAAACTTCCTGGGGTCCTATGCACTGCCCCAGCAGATTCAGTGTCACCATTTTCCTATACAAAGCAATAAATGCCCAATTTTCTCATGTGGTGTGTGTGTGTGTGTGTGTGTGTGTGTGTGTGTGGTGTAGTATGCATATGTGTATGTGTGTGTGTGTGTGTGTGGTGTAGTATGCATATTTGTGTGTGTGGTGTAGTATGTGTGTGTGTGTGTGTGTGTGTGTGTGTGTGTGGTATAGTATGTATATGTGTGTGTGGTGTAGTATGTGTATGTGTGTGTGTGTGTGTGTGTGTGTGGTGTAGTGTGTGTATATGTGTGTGGTGTGGTATATGTATGTGTGTGTGTGATGTAGTATGTGTATATGTGTGTGTGTGTGTGGTGTAGTGTGTGTGTGTGTGTGTGTGTGTGTGTGTGTGTGTGTTTATACACAAAAGGTTTCTATCACTGTTAAGAGACACCATGACCACAGCAACTCTTATAAAGGAAAATATTTAATTCAGGTAGCTTTACAGTTTCAGAGATTCAGTCCTTTATCATCATGGTGGGGAGCATGGTGACCTGCAGGCAGACATGGTGTTGGAAAAGTAGTTGGGATTTCTACGTCTTGCAGGCAACAGGAAGTCAACTCAGACACTGGGCAGTATCCTGAGCATAGGAAACCTCAAAGTCCTCCCCCACAGTGACACACTTCCTCTAACAAGGCCATACCCACTCCAACAAAGCCACATCTCCTAATAATGCCACTCAAACTACCACACAAGGTCTCTCACGAGGACCCAGAGCCCACAGAAATGCTTAGATTGGCTGGGCAGAGAACCCCAGAAATCCATTTGTCTCTACCTCCCCTTTGCTGCGATTACGAGTGAGCACCACCACATTTGGCTCCTTACATGAGTTCTGGTGATGGGATTGAGGTCCCATATTTGTGTAGAAAGTACTTCACAAACTGAGCCATTTCCCCAGCCCCTCCACAGTCATTTCTTATTGTTATCACATTAACCACATAGCCAGGCCACAGTGGCTATAAATGGCACATGTTCTCTTGTCTTTTCCTTGGGCTTTTGTGGTCTAATTCTTTCGTCAAACGAACTCACCAAGAGATGTGTGCGTGGGTCCTGGTATGTTCCAGGTGTCATTTCCTTAGTCTCCTTTTGGTTCTGTTGGTCTATGATCTAACTACCCTCCCTCCTACTTTACACTGCACTCCAACCTCCCACACTGTCTCCTTTAAGGTCTTCAACACACCTCCCCAGTGATTGGGTCAGTTCTCAGACTCTGTTCTTATACTAATTTACCAGGACAAAGGGGATCTCGTTTTAAGTGTTTACTATTCCAACACCAGCGTTCTTTTTGTCTAACCTTTTTGTCTATAATTCTGGGTAGACTGGCCACAGCTAGACATCAAACCAGGCTCTGGATTTGATTATGGCCACTGACGCTCCAGTTTTGGTGGCCAAATGTCTGTTATGACTTCTGGCCTGCATGGTGGCACAATCCCAGCTACCCAGGGAGTTTGAGGTGGAGAAGCGACAAGGTCAAGTGGGAAATTTAGCAAGATTCTTGCTAAATCAGTTTTAAAGATCATTGTTTTAAGGGGTTTGAAGGTATAGCTCAGGGGTGCAGCATGTGCCTCACGTAGCTGAAGGCTTATTTAATTGCTGTGGATATCGCTCTGTATAAATAAAATGCTGATTGGCCAGTAGCCAGGCAGGAAGTATAGGCAGGACAAGCAGAGAAGAGAAGTCTGGGAAGTGGAAGGCTGAGTCAGAGAGACACTGCCAGCCACCACCATGAGAAGATGTTAAGATACCGGTAAGCCACGAGCTATGTGGCAATTTATAGACTAATAGAAATGGGTTAATTTAAGATATAAGAACAGCTAGCTAGAAGCCTGAGCCATTAGGCCAAACAGTTTAAATAATATACATGTGTCTGTGTGTTTATTATATAACTGGGTTGCGGGACTGCGGGGCTTGGCAGGACCCAGAGAGAAGCTCTCCAGCTACATTCAGTCTCTAGTACAGTAAAAACGGTGTGGACTCACAACGCTAAAGAAAGCTGACTGTTCCAAGATTTAGAAATTTTCTGAATTGGTGTTTAAACTACTGATAGCTTGAAATGTATTGTGCTTGTTTGAATAAAAATAGTCCCTGTAGGCCCATAGGGAGTTACACTATTAGGTGTGGCCTTGCTGAAGTAGGTATCGCCTTGTTGGAATAGCTATGGCCTTGTTGGAGGAAGGTATTACTGGGGGGCGGGCTTTGAGGTCTTAAAAGCTCAAGCCAGGCCGAGTGGCTCACAGTCTCTTCCTGCTGCCTTCAGATCCAGTTGTAGAACTCTAAGCACTAGATCTGCCTGCATACTGCCATGTTTTCCACCATGGCAGTAAAAGACTGAACCTCTGAAACTGTAAGCCAGACCCAATTAAATGCTTTCCTGTACAAGAGTTGCTGTGGCCATGGTGTCCCTTCACAGCAGTAGAACACTGGCAAGATATGTATCAAGAAAGTAGTTATCAGCATACTATTGTGTTTGGGTAATGAAAGTAAGAATGTCAAAAAGAAAGAAATGTTTTCCAATCATGACTAATCAGACAAATTTTGTTGAGAATAGATTTTTAATTGAAAATCTTTTTTTAGGTGGTTTTTTGGAAAATATGAAAAAAAAAAAAAAAAAAAAAAAAAAAAAAGCCGTCCAAACAGGTAGGCAAATAAAAGAAAAAAGTTGGTAAACCGGATTTCACCAAACTAAAAATTTCTTACCTGCTGTTTAAAAAAAAAAATGAAAACATACACCATACACTAGAGAACACAGTCAGAGAGTGACCAGGGAATTTATATGAAATATATAGACATACCTACAAGTCACCAACTAGTAAGACACTTCCATAATGAAGTGGGGAAAGGTTGACAAAGATACTCCTCAAAAGGAGATATGCAAGTGGCCAATAATCACATGGAAAATAGCTTGATAACATCGGGAAATGAAAATTCTACCCACGGTGAGGTAGGATTCCACCACTCCCACAAGCTAAGTGGAAGACAGGGAGCAAGGGCCAGCCAGGGCTCTCACACACTGCTGGCAGAAGTGTAAAATGTAGCTTCTTTGGAAAACCTTTGGCAGTTCCTGGAACATGACACATACATCTCCCCTTTGATCTTGTAATTCTACTCCTACCCAAGAAAAATAAAAACCTACCCACAAAACATTTGCAAAAGACTTCGTGACAGCTTTGTTAGTTCCCGAAATTGCAGCAGCCTGCCTCTGCTGTAGAGACAATCACATGATCACCTGCAGAGATAACCACATGATCACCTGTGGAGACAATCACATGATCACCTGCAGAGATAACCACATGATCACCTGTGGAGACAATCACATGATCACCTGCAGAGATAATCACATGGTCACCTGTAGAGATAATCCCGTGGTCACCTGTTGCCCGGTGCCTTTCCACTTCAGCTACACGGACACGTGCACCCCTTAATAGTCCCCACCAGGCACAGCTCGCTCTCTTGCCTCTTGGTCCTCTCTACCTCTCTTGCCTCTCTTCTTCCTCTTGTCTCCTCCCTGTGCTCTCTGTCTGTATGTCTGTCTGCCTGCCTCTCTCATATCCCCACTCCAACATGGCCTTACACTCTTTCACTCTCCCCCTACCCTCCCCCAGGAAACCTCTTGCACTAACACTGTGGTGTGTGTGCTTAGTGGCATACCTTGGCAGGCCCCAAAAGGTATCCACTTTGCCTTTCTTTTTTTTTTATCCTTTCAAGCTTTATTCACAATAGCTTTAAATTGGAAGCAACCCAAAAGTCTGTCAGTAGCAGAGTGAATATAGACATTGTAGTACTTTTACATTATGGAGTACAACTAAGCAATAAAAACCAACAAACCACTAATGTGGACGTCAACATGAATATTAACATTTGTTTCACAAGAGAAGCAGATGCCAAAGTCTCTATTGCTTCTATTTATATGGAATTCAAGAATAGACAGAACTACCTTTGACATCGAAGTAGTGGTTTCCTCGCAGAGAGACAGACAAGGCATTTGGTAGTAACTACAGAGATGCAGGGAAGTTTCTAGGGTGACAGGTGACTCTGCTTCCTGCTTGCTTCGGGTACAAACTCCAGTGCACGCGTTCATCACAGCTCATGATCTGTAGGCAAACCCAGGTCTACATAATAAACAAGAATAAAATTAAATCCTCCCCCCCAATAACCCTCCAAAAAAAAAAAAAAACCCCCCAACGTAAAGAACAATGCCAAAATGAAGCGATTTCTTGACATCTCAGGGCAAGGAGGAAGCAATGTTTTATCTGCTTTAATGATAGGAAGTACAGCCCCTCAAATGAAACCACAGTGTCACACTGTAAAGTGAAAGAGGACACCGCAAAAAGCAACTTACCTTACAGCGTCGCCCATTTAGCACGATGTTACCCTAACGCCCGCCACCAATCATTCCACTTCAGCTTAATGGTGCCCCAGGAATAGTACTTTTATTCCTGGTTTGGCCTGCTTATTCATCGGTGGAAGCCATCAATTCAATAAATCCTTGCAAGCCTCTCCTGCTGTTGGTTGGTGAGGAGCTGATGACTGACAGGCTAGCCGTGAGGCTCAGCAGGACCTGCATCCTCAGCTTTGCTGACTGCCGTACAGCCAAGAAAATCTGAGAGATGATCAAAGGAGCAGTTAGCAAGCTGAAGCTCCCCCAGGCATTGTGGAAGATTGGAGACTCAGCTTGAGAGAGCAGTTCTAAAACCAGGTGTGCAGTCTCCTTGCAAACAGGCTACCAATGAGCTCCTAGGGCAAGATGGCTGCTGTGTTTTCCACTAACAGAGGCCATTCCAGTCATCACTCAACAGTGAGCCCCAAGTCATGGGCTTCTGTGCTAGTGCTGGCTTTAAAGCAAAAACATTCCTTATTTAGTGACTATGTCTCAGTACTCTTCTGGATGTTTCTAAGAATTCCCGTACGGTCTCGCTGTGCCTTGGTATCACCCATCAGCACTCTCAATCTCTTCTAGTCTGTGAGGTCCTAGGACCGGCAGCGTGAAGTCAGCTCACCCAAAGTGGCTTTGCCACCAGGTCGATCTTAGATTTCATGGTTTGCCAAGCTCTGTTGAAGACATAAGGAAACAGACATGGACTGTAACACTTTCTGGAACTGTGCTAGAACGGGTTGCCTTAGTGTTGGCCACAGCAAGCTTACCACAAGCTAGGTGCCGTTTCACATGGAAGCCACATCCTTTCTCATGACTGTCTGATTATGATCAATAACATGTTTTGTCTTAGTAACCATGTGCCTGGCCACAGCCTTGGTTCCCTAACCAAAACTCCTTTAAATAAAAGACTAGTACAGCCACTTCTCACATAGACACCCCTGCCCATTTTATTGAAAAGCTGAATTGAAAATGGAACATGTTCCATTTCTTTTAACTCATTTATTATCGTTTAGAATATGTGTCCCTGATACCCGTGACATTTAGACTAGATGTCTGTGGAAACATCTTAGCCTGGAACAGAGGGGTGGAAAGCAAAGGTCGCTGCTAACATTTGCTGTGTGTCATGCTTCTGACTGCCTCTTACTTCCTTGCATTGTGGGCACGGAGTGTCTGTTTCTGTTCCCTGAATGTCTTCCTCGAGGCCTGTGAGATCAGTGAGGTTCCTGAGTCTGAGCCAAATGGAAAGGCAGTTTGGTCACTAACAGGACTGCGCTTGGAGCCAGCTCACAATGGACGCACACTTACGTTAATTGCTTTATGGCCAGCCAGTTGTTTCACACCAGCTCTCCTCTCTGATCCTATGTGAGGATGCCCATGGCAGGATCAGACGAGTTCTCCAGTCTGCTACGGTTAGCCTCATCTAATGCTTCCAGACCACAGTTTTCTGAACCCTAATCTCCCAGATTAACTTTAAAAATAGGCATTGCCAACTTTTTCACGTCAAACAAGAACACACCGAGACTTCTTGTTCTCTGCTGTAGCCTCCACTGTCCTTACTTTGCTGCTGAGGCAGCCTCCTTTTCCATGAGACTTCTGACCCATTGGTGATGCTAATTCACAGGAACAGGGTCCCATATGGCTACGTTGGACTGGGAGATTGCGGGCTGAGCCCAGGGGACAACAAACCCAGAAGAGTATTTTAAAGCAGATTTAATCAGAAGGATAGCCACTTGTCACAAGAAAACCCTGCCCTTCGGAGTTCTCTCAGGCTGTCTTTGGACAGTCTCTCTTGCTGTCCTGCCTCCATATTACAGTATTTATGGAAAATTCCAGGAATGATATAGAGCCTGGGAGGTTTTGCGTTTACTGCCTGGCTGTGTTTCTTCCACTGTGAGGGATTAAGAAACTAGAGCTGAAAATGAAAATGTTCACCAGCAATTTCTCCATCAGTGCACCAGGGGAGACAGTCATGCTGCATCTTCCTCCTTCTTCTCCCCTTAAATAAATAGCACTGAGAATTACAGAAGCACAGCTTGGGACAACTTTAAAAGCACACCCCTAGATCCCCACTAAGATAAGCAGCCTCCACATTAAGGGGCTCCACCATCAGCTAAAAGGGATGTCTGGGGCCCCTAGTAGGAAAGGAGGAGAGATGCTTTTACAAAAATAACATAATTTGGCTCCTGGAGGAAAGGGAGAGTAAAACACAGGCTGTGTTCCTCCCCGCCTCCCTTGCCTGCCTCCCCCGTGGAAACCCTAAGAAGCTTAGTGTTCATAGAGGAGAGGAAGAAAAAAACGCTGGACTGTGAGGGTGGGCTCCTCATGCCTTTCAATGAAGATTTAGGGAAGAGTGGGGCCCCTCTTCCTCCAGAAAAGCAGGAAAACTCAGCTAATGCAGAAGGCAAGTCCAACAAAATGGAAACCATTCTGGTTTTCTTTGGGCAAATATTGAGTGCTTATTGTGTGCCCAGCACTGTGCCTGTCAGGAAAAAAAATTTTAAAGGCTCACCCACAGAGCTCATTTTGGTTAAAAAAAAAAAAAAAGTTTCCAGGAACCAAACCAAGTCTTAGTAATTGAAATGACCTAAATGCTGGCCACAGTGGAAATGCCCAGTTCTGGATGACTTCTGAGTCTGTACAAGCCAACCCACCGCGATCGTGCAAGACCTTTGCTGCTTTTCTTCTTCCTACAACTCGATTATGTGCAGCACATGACATCACTTATGTGAGTGAGACAGTAACCAGATTTCTTCCCCATGTTTGACCTCAGTTTCTCCGTATGAGCTGCTGGAGAATCATCTGGCCCTGAGTCATTCAGAGCCTTATGGCAGATGCTCTGTGCACTCAAAGCCATTATGTGCTTGTTTGCAGTCACGGTCCAGACATACCAGTCTGTCAGTCAGGACTCTGATTGGTATCCACAGATTGGATCTATAAAGTGCCTTACTGAGAAATGATGGAACTGCTCACCAAGTGAGTTGTCTAGCTTTCAGTTGCCATGCATCATTCATTTTCTATTTGATGAATATGAAGATTGCCCAAACGTGCATCTTATGTTCAGGACAATGTACTGTCACAAAAGGAATTCTTCCATTTGAAAATTCAGCTGGCTAAGTGAAGCTGCAAGGGGCTGAAGGTAGCTACATTAGTACTTTGTCTTTTTACAGCCTAGGATGTGTGTGTGTGTGTGTGTGTGTGTGTGTGTGTGTGTGTGTATGTGTGTGTGTGTGTATATCTCTTTGTGTGTATGTGTGTGTGCATGTGATGGGACTGGAAAATTGGTGTGGAAATAAAACTAGGCATTTTTGCAGAAATTAAGCCATTGTAATTTATTGATAAATGTCAATTATAAGTGACCCCTTAACAGCATCAAAAGAACATTGCTTAGGAGCTGAAAAATCACCGTCGCAGTGAGCAAACAGGTGCACTGGTCTAGGTGACGCATCTGAGAGTTCCCTCGTTTCTCCAGCTAACCAAGATTGCAGAAGCCAAGACCTCATGTGCCCACTAGTCTGAGGAAAGACTCCCAAAGCTCCCTGGAGCCCCCATGTTTGGACAGCAAAGGAAATCACTTCCAGGGAAGACAATGGCTTGTTTACTTTTAATTGAATTGAAAACTGAAGGTGTTTCATAATCAGCTGAAGATATCTTATCATAAGTTGAAGATATTTTACAATAGGATCTGGAAATTCTTCCTGAATATTTCACTGAGTTATGCTCTTCTGGCAACTCTACAAGAAATAGTGCCGAGAAAGACTAATAAATCTAGGTGAGTATGAAGAGCTTTGGGACGATATTTATAAAAACTTGACCTGACTTTCTCCGGGAGCTAGAATGAGAAAATCCTTAACTCTTTTGAAGCTTCTCAGAGAAGTTACTGTAAACTCTGGGTACCATTTCCTCTTTCTCTCCTTCTTTCTATTCGTCTTTGATATTTTTTAGACAGGGTCTCATGTAGCCCCAGCTAGCTTTTTTTGTTTGTTTGTTTGTTTTTTTCGAGACAGGGTTTCTCCGTGTAGCTTTGCGCCTTTCCTGGAACCTCACTTTGGTGACCAGACTGGCCTCGAACTCACAGAGATCCGCCTGGCTCTGCCTCCCGAGTGCTGGGATTAAAGGCGTGCGCCACCATTGCCCGGCCCCAGCTAGCTTTTGAACTCACTATGAAGCTAAGGATCTGAACTTCTGATCCTCCTGCCTCCGCCTCCCAAGTGCTGGTATTGCAGGTGTGCACCACCACACACCTGGCAATTTGTCGTCCAGGTTTGCCTATACTTATTCTGAATCCCAGAAGAGAGAAGTAGACCTTCTAAATCACTTTGGAGTGGCAGTCAGACAAATGAATCTTAATCACAGCTTTTCTTTCTTTCTTTCTTTCTTTCTTTCTTTCTTTCTTTCTTTCTTTCTTTCTTTCTTTCTTTTCTTTTCTTTCTTTCCTTCCTTCTCCTCTCTCTCTCTCTCTCTCTCTCTCTCTCTCTCTCTCTCTCTCTCTTCCTTCCTTCCTTTTTTTGAGGTCTTTTGTTGTTTAGAGCAGGGATGGATGTGGGAGAACAGTCCTGAAATAAGTTCAGATGGTAAGTTCGTTCCCAGCACCAAGCAGAATGGAGGAGCTTTGGGTTCATTTTCCTTTTCCTCCCCTTCATGTATTCTGTGAGTTTTGTAAAAGTACATGGTAGTAAGCTGTGGCATTAGATGGAGGTGCATTGGTGAGGACTTTAGTCTGGACATGTGTACCACAGTGATGCTAATGTTGGCGACCAAATCATTACCTCAGAATTTCCAGCTCAAGATATCAACTCTATATAATAATTTCCATGGGTCAAGAATTTGAGTGCTTAGCTGAACAGCCTGGTTCTGGATCACTTACATGATTGTCATCAAGATGTCTATAAGGGTGATAGACTTGTGAAGGTCAGACTGTAAACAGAGGATTACATTCCAAGATGGCACACTCATATCCGTGAACAGAAGGCCTCAGTTCTTTGTGGGGCATAGTCCTCTATATGTGTGGAGAGTCCTCAAGACGTGGCAGCTGGCATCCCCAGAATGTGAGGACCTGAAGAGACTATAGGAGAAGCCACTGACTTCTATGACTTGGTATTTAAACTCATGCACTGTTGAGCTTGCCTTATTCTGTTTATTAGAATCCAGTCACCAAGTCAGGCCCATATGAAAGGGGTCAGAAATCAGTCCCCATCTCTTGAATGGGGAAATTAAAGGTATATCTTATAATCATCCCAGTGGCCATAGAGAAGTTCTGATTTGTGCCCCCCAAAAAAGGAAAGGGAAAATGCAATCTCTTAAGTCTGTTTAGGTCCCTCTTTATCATCGTGACTAACTTGCCTTCCAAGCCCCAGGCCCATCCCTGTGCTGTTTCAACACCACTCATAGCTTTAATTATCTTCTTCCTACACTGACTCACAATTGTTGATCTTCTATTAATAAATCTCAGCACCACACTCAATCCATGAATAAAAAGAATGTAATACATGTAATACGGATAGACTCAGATGCTCCTGAAACATGGAGTTGAAAGCTCCCGTCACCCCAAACCTCCATGAATTCAGAAGACAAAGGTAAAGTAGGCATGGAAAAAGGAGAAGAATTCTCTCTCCACTCATGTGATTCTCCTCTGATCTGCAGCATCCTTGAGTTCCAGGAACTGTTGCTAAGGCTTCCCAGAGGATTCCCTTGGCTCTTGGAGAGGGTGGGCAATTTATCAATGTGGGGCCAGCATGACACCTCACCCATCACACTTCTGCAGCTCCCCTGAGCTTCGTAGTAATCACCGCACTAAATCACTCCCAGCTCATTACTATCCAGA
>CABHPQ010171653.1:0-22193 GCA_902168405.1 Peromyscus aztecus | reverse complement strand
TCTCTCTCTCTCTCTCTCTCTCTCTCTCTCTCTCTCTCTCTCTCTCTCTCTCTCTCTCTCCACATAGATAGCCCCCACACTCCGTTGGTCGTGCGGGCCCATCGCACACGGCGGCGAAGCCACCTTCCCCCACACCCCACACCTCACCCCGCCGGCCCAAAAATTGACCACCCGCGCCCGAGTCGGGGGGGAGCCAGGAGGATCCCCCAGGGTAGGGGAGCAGGGAGAATCTTACCTGCCGTAAGGTAAGAGAAGCCGGGAGCGTGGAGTAGCGGCGGATAAATATTCATTAGGAAGTGTAAGTCCTTTCAAAGGGCTCTGCGCGCGCGCTCTCGCTCCTATCTCTTTCTCTCCCTCCCTCTGTCCTCCAGGAAGGCTCTCCCCTCCACGAGCTATCTCAACCTCCCCCCCCCTTCCTGCGAAATACCGGGTGGATCCTAGGCTAGCTAACCTGTTGGGAAGTGTGAACTGCGGCAGCGCCTCTACAGCTAGCTGTTTGCTTTCGCTCTTGGGGCGCGCGTTCTCTCCCCCCCCATCCTCTCCCCTCCCTCCTTTCGCCCAGCCCCTCACCCCTCCTAAATTACTACATCATTAGCTTTATTTGGGGGGGGAGTAACGGAGCAGCCAGACGCACCTCTCCATAGAAGGGTGAATACTTGGTGCCCTGCGATGCAACCCCAACTCCATCTCCACGTCATTCTCGCCCATCTGCACATCTTCACCCGGTCTTGCTTCTTTTCTTCCCCCCTTTCCATTTCCACCTCCATCCTGGGTCAACCCATCTCCCTCACCAGCCCTCCCGCCCCGCCGCCGCCAATCCAGATCACAGATTGGGTCGGGAGTGAGATGGCACGGCAAGGTCCTGTGTGTCAAAGTTAGAACTCCTCCCTGCAGTGGGTATGGGGTGGTTATCAAGATCTCCTTTTCCCACGTAGGGTTTTCCTCCTGCCCCTGCAAAGGTACGAAATAGCTTGGACCTTTGAATCAGATCTTTAGAGTAAGCATTAAGAACTTCAGCCTTACAGATCTCAGGGCGGAGGGTGGGGGTGGGGTGAGGGGAGAGGCTGGCCCTTTCACTGGGCCAGACAAGCTGCTTTGGGGTGGGGTGGGGATAAGTGGGTTCACTCAGTGCGGACGCGTAGGCAACATTCACAGGCCGACAGTCGGACTGATATTCGTCCTTTAGGAATACACTACCTGAAGTTAGTCGCAAGTCAGCTTCAATCACGGAAAAATCACGTCTAGAAGATTCCATGAAGCCGCTTCCAATCACACGAGAACACGTGCGCAACACCCTTCAAGGTGCACGCCCCATGCCTGCTCTCTCGCTGGAGGGTGAGAGCACCAGCTGTCCAGGCCCTAGAAGTGAAGTAGGCGGAGGAATACATGGCTTATGGTTGTTTAGTGATCACTGCTTTCAGTACTCTGGCCTCTGCTTTTCAGGCCCTCAGGTCCCTCTAGGGACCTTAAAAAGTGGCTTGGTCCCTAAGTGCCTAGGGGGAGAAAGTGACTCCAGCTCTGGCCCTCCTGCTGGGCGCTTAGAGTTGGGTTGTGAGCTAGAGGAGGAGCCTAGGGGGCGGGCCTTCATAGTTTGCAGTTCTAAGTGCTGCTGCTGCTCCAGTGAGGCTTATGAAGGAGAGTCTCCTTACTCTTAGAGAGCTTGCTTGGAAGCTCCCTGACACCGACTACGGAGCCTCTGTTTTCTCCAGAGCCCCAGGGCGTCACAGGGTGAACGTGGCTAGGATGCCGGCTGGCTAAGGTCTAAAGCCGAAAGACTTCACTCTGCCTCTCCTTTTTTGGCTGTTGGGAGCTACTGTCTACCAAGGGAGGTTCTAGAGGCTGGTCGCACCCTTCCTGAATCCATGCTGTGGGATGGCAGAGGGTCGCTCCTGCTTGAAAAAGGTCACTACTAATTAGGGTAGATGAAGGGGGGGGGGAGGGGGGGGGGGGGGGAGCCTAGGGTACCCGGAACTGGGAAACTTACCAACCTTTACAGCCCACCCAAAGTTGGCAACCTACCCTTACACACACATCCTCTCACCAACACAGATCTCTGGGATCACGCCCTCAACTGCTATTCACAGAAGGTGTTTGCACTGCAATTGTGCGAGAACACACTTAAGGAGGATTAAAGAACCCTAGCAACAGAGCTGGAGGAATAAAGAAGTGTCCACATGCATGGGTCGAATGCATGGGTACACACCCAGTTGTCCAGATGCAGACAAAGCTGCAGTGCCCACATGAAGACAGACACACAGGCACCTATGTACAGGAAGCCAAGGAGAGTAGGCTCAACTGGAATGCAGTACTTCCTGCAAGAGGTATGTTGTCGGTGGAGGAAGAAACTTTGCTGAATCTTCTGGAAGTAAAGTTTCAGGCCACGTTCTGAAGAAAGAGCCAAGGAATCATCTACCCAGAGCCTGCCTTTGGACTCTCCTACCTGCTCTGTTGGAGACACCCAGAAGAGGGCAATACAGGAAAGATTCCTTTTGACTCAGTTATTTCTCTTGGTGGGTGTCTTTTTCATCCTCTGCCTGGGAGATTGTGCTCCAGAGTAGGGCTTGAGTACACAGCACAGACAGCCCTCGCCAGGTGACAGGGGAGTTTCAATTTGCAATGGGAACATTCAGTTCTAAAGAAGCTTCCAGATGTGAAAAAGCCCTGGCTGGCCCCCTTTCGGTTTTTCTTTTCCTCTTCTGAGATCTGAAGAGAACGGTAGCTCTCCCCAACCCCAAGGGTATCAAATATCTGCAAGGAATGTGTTAGTGCAAGCTAAATTCTTTATTTCACTAATATTCTTTTGTGGAATATTGAGAAGTCTTCAACCATGGCTCCTCTATTTCAGGCAGAGATTGAGGTCCTGGCCTGGCTGTGAGTCTACCAACAGGGTTTCCCACAGTGGTTTGGGGGCTAGATTGAATAAGTGTACAAACTTATTTTCACTGCCACCTCCTTTGCCTGCCCTGGACCATACTGCCCCAGTTCCCGATAGAAGAGTCAGGGACTGCTCCAAGCAATGGTGCCCTTCCCCACATCGCCTTTTCCACTTGCTCTCTGGAGCTCATTTTCTGAGCCTCCCTCTTTGAAAGTAGTAGGAGTAAAGTCTTGGACCATTTCTTGAAAAGGACGGCAAGGAAGAGGGAGGAAGGGAAGGAGGGAAGGGGGTGGGAGGGGGTGCCAGCTCCTAGGCCAACAAGCACAGCAAAAGAGAACTGCTGTCGTAAAGAGGAAATGACCCCCAAACACTGCTGTAGGGCACAGGGCAACAGACGCAACCGTCCCCTGAAGTGACCGAGGGGTGTGACTAGGAAAGGTTTTCTGCCCTTTTGGAAGCAGTTCTTTTCACTTTTCCAAGACACACTTAGTTCCTGGCCATTTTAGTGAATTTATTCTTGTTTGCGTCTTGAACAATAAATTGTGAAAAATCGCCCCCAGAGTCCATCTTCGTCGTCGGTAGGGCAGTTGCTGCCAAAGCTTTTTTTTTCTCCAATTGGGTTTTTCTTTTTCTTTTTTTTCTTTTTCCCTCTCACGCCCAAATTTGAATCACCTGCTGATGCACCTCAGAAAGGGGCTGTGATCAAGAGAGTGAACTGGATAAGGAGGCATCCCCCTGGGATCCAAAGTATAACTCTCCTCCCTTCTTCTAGCTAAGATTCGGAACACAAAGAAATGAACTGGTGGCCTTTGAACATTCTCTACCTCTTTGGGTAGTTTCGAGCCTTTCTCACAACGCATCCCAGCGCTTGAGAACTGGACATGTTTGCTCTGACTCTCCAGTCTCACAATAATTTTCACACTTGAATTGAGAAATGTGTTTATGCGGGTTTAGGTGGAAGACCGTAACAGCCACCTCTCAAGCAAAGATCCTCTGTGTTCTCATAACCCCGAAAGCTCCCCATACTTCACTGGATTTTTTTTCCCTTTGTTTTTAATTTATTTTTCTTTCTTAGCCTTGTTCCTTCTGCCCAGGACACAGAACTAGGAGCAAAACTTGGGAGGTTTGTGACCTTTTGATAGCACCCACAACTGTTAGGTTTGTGTTGTGCAGTGATAACCTGTCTCACACACGTCAATGCATATGTGTGTATGCATGCATGCGTTCCTATTGGGTTGCCCACGCTTTTCTCAACAAACTCCTGCTGCCTAGCTGAAGCAAACTATTTCCGCTGCCCAAGGCAAAGGGCTAACCGCCCTTGTGGGTCTAGAGTTGGCATAGGATATTACCGGTGTGTGTGATAGGGCAGTCATTACCTTCAACGATAAATTAAAATAACCAGATACCCCTTTAATCCTTTCCACAACAGTGTCAACGCTCTGGAGACGGCGGCGTCTCACCTCCCAAGGTGTCTTCACTCCCAGAGGGCCGGGGCTCTGCCGCAGCCCAACACTGGGCTCGCGCTTAGAGAGGAGGTACTCCGACGGGGAAAAATCCCATACATTTTTAACTACAGTGATTACTAAATTAATAGCAGGCACCAAGACAGATGTCAAAACGTCTTGAAAATGTTTATCTGTGAATAATTGAGAAGGTAGTGGGACGCATTATCTGATTGTGTAATGAAATATGTATGAGGAACAGCTGTTTGCAGCAGCCCCTTCCCCGCTGCCGCCTTAGCCAGGGCCGGTCTCTTGCAGGCAGGAGTCTTCGGTGAAGTTGCTCGCCCACTTTCTTCCACCTGGGAGTTCCCTCGCCTCTTCCCAGGCTGCTCTGCACCGCTGTGGCTATTAGTGAACCCCAGAGTCGCCTGGTTCTCTGATGGAGGGTATCTACACCGTTTCCCCTCAGCCTTGGTTCGGTTAGTGTTCGTGGAGGGGTGCGGCGGCTTCTCTGTCTGCTGCTCTGGCCATCGCGCCTTCCGGCCCGGCTGCCCGCTGGGTCTCCATGGATGCAGGAGTGCAGACGATGGAACGGCTGCCGCGGGCCGCGGTGGCCCGGAGTCCCCGGAGCACCTGGCGTGGGCTGGTCGAGCTGCGCGACCGGGTCAGAGTAAAGGCCCAGGAGCCCCGCGACTCAGCGGGGCGGGTCTGGGGTCACTGCGGGGTGACGGGGCTGGGGATCTGGCTTTGTTTCCCTCTCTAGCCACACTGCACACTTCCTTCCAGCCCCCAGCTAGCCTCCAAGACGCTGAGCCCTGGTCCTGTTTGTTTTTCCAGCCCCGAGCCCTCCACCCAGACGCACAAATAGCCCTCGAGGCTGCCCCAGGCCGTGGCCCAGCTCAGGCCGCAGTCTAGCCTCCGCCTCGCCACGAGTTCTGGCCCCGCAGGAAGCGGAGGGGACAGGAGGGCTTCGGGGTCTTCCTGGAGCCAGAGGGCACAGGGGACATCGGGGAGGGGGAGGGGGGACAGGAACAGTTCAGGGCTTCAGCGGGCTGTGAAGGCCCAAGATCTGGGCTCAGAGGGGCGCGTGTGACTTGAGTGGCGGCCTCTGGGCCTCGGACGTGGCCACAGAGTGGGGGTAACGGTGGGGCTAACAGAAGGACTCCATGTAGGACCCCATCAAGCTTGGGCCTTGAATGCCACGTCAGTCATACCTACAAACCCAATGACCCTTTGTGGGTATGCTGTCCCCCCCCTCACCTCTTGCAGGATGCTTCGCGAGGAGGCAGTGGAGTCCCCGGTGTCGCGCTGCCTGTCTCCCCCAGCCGGATCACAAGCCTGCCTGCGGTGTCCACTTGTGTAGTCTCCCTGGCCCTTGGCCTTTCCCACCCTCGGGAACCCAGCGTCTCCTCCCTGGCGCTCCAGAAGCCTTACCCCTCACCCTCTAGCCGCGATGGCCCCACCAGAACCACCACTCCAGACCGCTCGCACGCGGAACCAGGGTCCAGCTTTGTGCGCCGCGGCGGCATCCCAACGCCCAGCGTCGTCTCAGGCGCTCTCTGCGGACTGGCAGTAGAGATGCGCTCGGGCGTTATTTCTCAAGCATCGCCCATTTTACCTAATCCCTTATGTTTTTATTTTAATCCTACACATTACAGTTAATCTGTAATGATACCGCTTCGGATGAACCTGTTGCATCCGAGGCACTGCAATTTGTAACCTTGGAAACTGTTTTAAATAAAGATTATAACAGTGGTGTCAACTGTGTTTATTCTCTGCGCAGGGGGGGCTGCCTAGAGGATTCCGCAGCTCCTCGGCCACGAGGACGGAGTTTCCTAGGAAGGGAGAAAAGAGTGGAGGGATCCCAGGGGCGAAAGAGCGGCCTGAGGAAGCTCGAGCGGCTCCACTCCCACGCCTTGGTATCTTTGGAATTCTGGGGAGAGTGGAAGGGCTTACAAACTGCACAAAACTCGGCGAACTTGAGCCTCTGTGTATCCCGATTTTGCATTCAAGCCGGCCCTGCGCACTCGGAATTCTGAAGCGGCCAAGGGCAGAGAAGGGACGTAGTGCAGCTCCTGGTTTCTTCTGTTAAACAAACCCGCCGCCGCCGCAACAACAACAAAAATTGCGGCCACGGGGAAGCAAACTCAAACATAATGCCTTTTATTTATCTATTGCTTTTATATCATTAAAATATTTTTGGTTACGTTGTATAAAATAGCATCCACTCTGATTATCACCTGCCATATCGGCTGTATTCAGCACAGCAAAATTAACAATTAAGGGGAAAAGAATCACATCTTATATATTGTATCTGTCAAGATATGTTACAATTTCCATTAACAAAAAAACATTATTCTTGTTGAAGAAGCTATGAAGTATATCTTTCATGAGCTCTTTATTAATAATCATGGTTGTCAAAAAGAATTAGATATGCACAGATTGTAGCTGCAAAGGAAATATTAGATGCATAGAATAAAATGTACAGTGGGATTGAGGCATAACTATTTTTCTTTTTAAAATAAAATTTTTACTGAGATAAAAAAAACCTGAGCTATTAAGCTTCCTTAAAAGATGCTTTGTTGGTTTAATTATACTGTAGTTATTTTATAAATATGTTTCAAAGGAAGCTTGCCATATTGCATGTCAATGAGGGCTGTAAAGAAAAGCTCGCAAAAGCTAATGCATACCAAATACCAAATTTTAGTCATTAGCATTCCTATTTATTACAAACTAAAGGAACCTATTAGCAGACGAGAATTTCTATTTAGCTAGCATTACAATGTTTGGCCATTAAAATAAAAAGGGCAAAGTATATACATTATTTTTTTTCCCCTTGAGACTATACATTCTGTTTGCCTAGAAACTCACGGGGCAGACTGGGAGATATTTCTGACTGGGGAACAGGATTCTACAGTGGGAACAGGCCAGAGGGCCCACAACCCCTATTTTTGGTTATGGAGCTTAATGCTATTCATTTAGAGCTACAGCAGCGCAGGGCTGAAACCTTGCATCACGCTGAGATCTGCGTAGTAACCACAGCCCTTGAGGGGTCTTTTGTCTTTAATTTGTGTCATGAGCATATGCAAATCGTTAATTGTTTCTCCTCCGGGTGAGAGAATGGGTAGTAACGGGAATATTGCTTTTGTTTGGGTGTTGAACTTTCCTTCCGATCCCTGGACTTCAGTACTTCTCTCCATGCAGATTTCCTTGGGAGGAAACCCCACTGCTTCTGCTGCGTAATAATTCTAGAAATGCTCACTTACAGATTTGTGCCATTTCAAAAAAAAAAAAAAGTGTTTGAGCATGCACATGCATGGTAGCTGTGCTCTCTGGAAGGAAGTGGGGGGTTACACGTGTTTTTGAACAGCTATCTGAAGAGGAAAAATCTTTCCAACCATTCTTGTTTTTAAAAACTTCAAAGATCATTCTCTTAAAATTGAGGCAATTTTTTTTTTAAATCTCCTGACTGGGCAGGAAAATAAGTACACTTTACAAAACTGAAATGCAATATTCAAAAATAACAAGAGAGGGCTATTTTGAATTCAGTTAGGTGAAGTTTTTGTTGTTGTTGTTGTTTTTCTGTTTTTAAGTAAACACAGTAAGAGTTGTCCAAGCTTTTTAAATGCCACCGTTATCAAGGGAGGTAAATCATGGTTTCCTCTGGATTACAATTCAACTTGGGTACAAAGTCTTTTGCTTGCATCAGAGACTCATTCCATTGAAAAGAGTGAGGATTTCATTTCTCTGAAAAACAACAGGTATCAGAAGGAAGGAAGGAAGGGAATTCCCAGTCCTTGATTTAAAAGGAAGAATGGAAGAGAGGAACATCATCAAAAGCCGCCATTATTTTTTGTAAACCTCTTACAACACCTTTGTTTTCGATAGAGAAACCAGCAGTGTGTGATTGGTGAGGTGGCCACCCTTCCCCTGTGACCACCTAAGCAGAGGTAGAAGAAAGAGAGGCTAATTCCTGCCCACACTTTCCCTACAGAAACAGTGAAAGTCGCTCACAGTATTGAGGAAAACTGGCTGCATTGATGCTGGGAGATCCCAAACCCATGGGAACTCTCTCTCGTCTCTACTCCGTTCTCTTTGCATGAGAAGTTAGCCCCTAAGTCTCTCAAGCCTACTTGATACAGAGGTTGGAGAAATGGCTTCAAATACCAAAGTGTAACATGAAGGGTGACACTCGACAGCAAAGGCCAGTTTGGCTCATTCAGCCCCCACCCCAAAGCACACACACACACACACACACACACACACACACACACACACAAGTTCACTTCCTGATTTCTCCCCTACTACAGACTGTACCCAAATAATCCAGATGGCTACCCATATGCTTCTCCCCCAACTGCATTTTCCTATTATCCGCTGAATGTAAATACCACCAACAGCCGAGAAGACTGTTTTCCATATATTTAAACCCAAATGGCTTAAATCTCAGTGTGTGTGGAAGATAACCCAGTTTACAGTAGCCTTAAATCCCATTTCAAAGTCCTGATTAAGAGAGACCAACTCAGTGATGAAGAGATAGCCTGGATTCTTTTTTCAGGGCACTGGCATTTTTTTTTTCTTTGTAAAGAGGACATGAGTAGTGGAAGACAGCAGGTGTCCCGCTGGGAACAAACAGGAGTCTAATCTCAGATGGCTTCTGGGAAGAGGTGGGGTTTGAACTGGGCACTGAAGGTCCAGTCTGAGTCTAAATGGTAAGGAGTACAGTTATTATGGTGTCCAGTGAGGCCATAACATCTCATCTGACCTAAGGTGGGCAAATGAGTGCTTATGCAAACAACGGAGTAAATGAGCCAATGGTAAAACAAAAAACAAAACACACACACACACACACACACACACACACACACACAAAACCTTATAAATTCCTCTGAACATTTTGCTCTGGGATGGCCTGCCTGCTCTATCACCCTAATATTCCCTTAGTTCTCTCCAACTGTATAGGGTCAGTGTTCTATTCCCCTCCCTGGAGGCCAACCAGGGAGGTCAGCATGAGGCTGCTGTCGATGACTGGGGCTGACAAATTCCGTTTGCTGGTATCATCTGGTGAGTGCGTGTTCTTGTTCTGAGACCTCTACGGATGGACATTGCCACCATCGCTGCCCCGTGCCCATCCTTGCAAGAGTGAGGGCACACTTCAGATTTTATTTTGCGTTTTGAACACCCTTCCTCACATGGCACCAGTTTACCCTCTCAGAATGCAAAGTGCCTAATGGGTTAGGTTTGTAGGAAAGGAACCCGCTCTGCTGGACACGGCCTCTGGATGAGACTCAAGGAAAGCTGGGCCAGCGAATGAGTGTAGATAGAGGTTCGAACTCAAATTAGCTCTGCTTTTTCTCACCTGAGAGACGGAGATGATGCTGGACAATTCTTGTCTGCTTTGGTTCCTTAAGCATTAAAAACCATTATGAAGATAGATTATTTATTTATTTATTTCTCTGTCTATCTGTAGATGAAATTCTAAACAGTCTTATTAAATAAGAAACACAGAGCCAAATGCAGAGTTAAAAAAGTCCAGAGATCAGAGAGCAGTAGCCAAGAGCTAAGACCACCTTCTTACCACTCCAGATTATTTATTTATTTATTCCTCTATCCATCTATTTATTTTTACCTAGCTCTTGTTGCCAGCAATGGCAGCAAGATTTGGGTGATATTAACCAATTATGAACATCTTTTCCCCCTTCTCGAAATAGATGCTCATTAGTTTGAACTCTAAGACATAAATTCACTCTGTGTGTTTACTTGTCATCCCCCACGCCTGGGAGGTAGCAGCAGGAGGGTTAGCAGTTCAAGGTCAACCTTGGCTATATAGCAAGTTCAAGGCCAGCCTGGATTGCAGGAGACCATGTCTCAAAAAAAGAAAAATACAAGTTGAAAAAGTGGAAGCAGAAAAATGAATAATCCTGGCACGATGTGACGTCTACACCTCTCCTGATTTCCCTTCAGAATGTGTTTATACGCTATAGTGGGTCTTTGAATCTGAGATAGGAACCCCACGCTGGGACACAGCAGGCATGGGCTCTTCAGAAAAGCATTTTACTTGAGTAAAGTGGGTCCCAGACTGTACAATGAATCCTTCCCTAAGCAGGGCATTTCATCTGTCATCCTCTGGTAAGTATCACCTCCAGTTGATTCTCACCCTCACCTCCAGAGACCTCTCTTCTCCCGTCTTCCCTCTCTACTCCCTCATCTTTCTTTTCTCACTAAACATGCCATTGTCCCTTCCCAAACTAAGCATGAAAGATAGCAAGTTGAGAGCAATCCAATTTCAATATTAAACAGACGTCTTTTGAGCTTCCAGGACTGAGGCAAAAGCCCTTCCATGGGAAGTACCTAATTCAACAGCAGGGTAATGAAGGCCACTACAAGGATTGTGAAAGAGAAACCCGCCCAGCCACTCCTCCAGGTACCAACCCTCAGAGTTCATCCCAGGGGAAGCTGATTTCCCAGGAGCCCGTCTCTTCCTGGTTGTAAAATGTGTTCAGAGGACATGGTCAGAATGTAGACTGTAACAGTGTGAGGAGAGAAGTCCATCCATCACCACATTCAGGGACAGAGTCCAGGAAGGGCTCTATTCTAAAGCATTGCTCCGATGCTTGCCTAACTGACCTCAATTTATGTGGGCACTGAACAGGCGTGTATGTGTGTGTGCAGAACATTTACAAGGTTAGCTAATTTAGGCTAGTCTGGGAGTCTTGGTACAAAGGAGGAAGTAAGTATTGGATGACCTTGTGTGTGGGTGTTGAGGGGAGGGAGGAGTCTACAGAGATTAGGAAATGGAGAGAGGCTGTGATTTCATTTTAATGACTCTCCTATTTCCCTGGAGAGTTGTTCTGAGTCCATGATCTTCTTTCTCTCCCATTTACTTCTTTGCAGTGATCTGTGGAGAAGCACCGAGCTGAGGAGGGAGCGAGGAACATGTGGGCCCAAGCAGGATTCTGAAGGAAGTTTGCTCCCAGCTTCCAGAAATCCCAAGTCACATGAGAACTAAGTATCGACCAATCACCAGGAATGAAACAGAAGCTGATGCCGTCACTTAACTCCTTTTTCTGTATGAGGGACGAAAACGCTGGGTCAAGAGTGGTTGATGCTGAGACATCTCTTGATATGAGAACTGCATTCCTGAGTCCCACTTGGTCCCTCCTTCAAGGGAAGCTAGATTAGAAGGGGGCGGGGCTCTTAGGGGGTGGGGCTCTCAGAATCTGCAAAAGCAGCATGCTGGGCGGAAGAAGCCAGAAAACGTGCCTCGGAGACAGCTAGTCTGTCCACACACAAAAGGAAGGCACCCACGGGACTGAAGGGGCTATTACATTTTGTCCCCCAGTCACAGCCCCAGTGTCCTCAGAAGGTCTCCAGCCCTCTGCAGCAACCTAGACATGTGTCAGGATGGTTGAAAAGCCCATTCTATCAAGTTTAACAACTTTCTGGTGTAACTTCTGAGAGACCTGATTGCTTATTCATGCGGAAGCAAGACGCCCAGTTCATTTTGCCTGGTTTTGGTACTCTTTGTTGGTTTGGGGAGTGTTAGGGGTAGCTGCAAATGGCTTCTCAAGTGACATTTGCTGACATTCAGTGAAGTACATTTATCAGCATTCACTAGCTCACCTCTACACATGCAATCCATTTTGTTTTGTTCTTTGTGGCAACCTCCTTCCCGACACCCGTGCCCTGAAAATGATAAATGGCAAGGTGGCGTATTTCTCAAGCTGCACTCAAATGTCACTGTGAAAAATCTTTAATGGACTAAGTGTAGCTTTTCACGTTACAACTTGTCAGGTACTGAGAAATTCTAGAGTTTCTCCTTAATCCACAAGTCATTGGAACCACACATCTGCAGGCAGAGACTAATTATAAGTTGTACCAGTCAGACCTGGGCAAGCAGAGACCAAGGGGAAAACATTTGGTATCAGTTAATTCTTTATTACTATCATTATTATTATTATTATTCTCACTCCATTTTTGCTACTTCTTTTTCTACTTAGAGAATGTGCCAGGTATGAGCAATCTGTTATTCTAATTAATTGAGTGACAGCCCCCAACTAGCTCTCCACACAGGCTCACAATCTCCACATAAACTCAGCTTTCTCCATAATGCTTTTCATCTTTTTCCTCCAAGACTCAAAATCCCCTAGACTTCTCCCCTCCAGATATATGACACTGAATCATAATCCAGGTCCCTAAGGGTTGGTCCTAATGCGGTAGTTGAGAGGTCTTTCTAAAAAGAAGAAAGGGGGAAGTGCTGTGGGATGTTCTGTATGACAAATATGTTAATAAATAAAGCACTGATTGGCCGGTAGCCAGACAGGAAGTATAGGCGGGAATAACAGAGAGGAGGATTGGGGGAACAGGAAGGTGGAAGAAAAGATTGCCAGCCACCGCCAGGACAAGCAACATGTAAAGATGCCGGTAAGCCACGAGCCACGTGGCGAGGTATAGATTTATAGAAATGGGTTAGTTTAAGATATAAGGACAGTTAGCAAGAAGCCTGCCACAGCCATACAGTTTGTAAGTAACATAAGCGTCTGAGTGATTATTTTATACGTGGGTTGTGGGACTGCGGGGCTTGTGGGACCTGGAGAGAAGCTCACCAGCAGCAGAGAGGTATCCTTGATGTGTCCCTTCTCCTGTCTACACTCATTAGAGTGTGCACGGCCGGCCGTACAGCCGTCTGGCAGAGCCAAGAGACTCACATCGCCAATGAGTAACCCTGTATTTTCCTCTCCCGCTGCACACCTGGTCACCACCATGCCACTTTCACGATGGTGGCCTACACTAAGTCTTGCACAGGGCCTGCTCAAGCTGGTTTTACCTCTTGAGATAGAACCAGTTCACTGGCTTTGCTCCGTGGACAAGACGGCCTCGTCTATTGGCCATGGTTTCAATGTTTTGGGCCCTGCTTCCCAATTCACATGTTGAAAACCTCATCACCAATGTGATAGGTTAGGGGGTGGGTTTTTCTGGATCGTTACTGAGTCATTCAGGTGGAGTCTTCTGAGGGAGCTTCAGAGACACATCTGGCCCCCTCCACCAGGTAAACCAGAAAGCACAACCTCACTAACATCAGCTGCCAGGGGCCTTGGCCTTCCATTTTCTAACTTCTAGAACTCTTTGGAATAGTTTATAAACTATCCAGATTGCATTTTTATTTATTTTAATTTTTTTTTTTTTGTGAGGAAAAGTCTGGTGAAGACCAGACTGGCTCCTAACCTGCTATGTGGCCAAGGATGACCTTGTGTTTCTGATCTTCCTACTTCTACCTCTCCATCACCCAGTAGAATTACAAGTGTATGCCCAGTGCTGGGGATTGAACCCAGGCTGCTGTGCATGTTGGGTAAGCGTTCCACTGGCTGAACTATATCCCTAGCCCTTGGTTTCTGAAATTTTGTTATAGCAGCCTGAACGGACTGAGACATCACCGTAGATGGAAGAATCGGCTGATTTGTACATGTCTGTATTGTATCCTAATGAATGCACCATAAATCAATTAATATTGATTCTGTAGTTCAGTTTAGAGGTCAAAGAGTGGGGGAGGGAGAATTCTAAATCCAAGCAAAAGGCTATTACTAAACACTGTGCCACCATGGTTGTTATGGGCTAGATGATAAACACTGGAAGATTTTGCTAGGCCCTACCTAGCTGTGGGTCCCTTTTCCCACAGGACATTCTCCACCTGCACCCCGACTCTTTATGTGAGTTATTGTCTCCTCTGTCTTTAGCCCTTTGGGACCTCTCTAACAAGTACAGAGCTTTGGTCATGTAGAGGCTTAGCAGCTGAATAGTTTTAACCATCTAAAATCCATAGACCCTACCACTTCAGTGCTGTTGTTATACACACACACACACACACACACACACACACACACACACACACACAGCTTTGTTTCTGCTTGTCATATTTGTCCTGTTTGTTTTCAGGTCCTTTTGAAATGCGGTTCTTCAGAACTGGGCTAAATCTTTTACCTCAACTCACACACGTAGCTAGAAGATTTTCTGTGTCCCAGACTGCCAGTGGTCAGGACAAATCTCTTTCACCCACCAATCCCGCAGCCACTCAGACCCAAGTAAACACACAGAGGCTAACATTAATTAAAACTGTTTGGCCATTTGCTCAGGCTTATTACTGACTAGCTCTTACACTTAAATCAACCCGTTTCTATAAATCTATACCTTGCCACGTGGCTCGTGGCTTACCAGGATCTTCACATCTTGCTTCCTCTGTGTCTGGCTGGCGACTCCTGACTCAGCCTTCCTGTTACCAGAATTCTCCTCTCTCTTTGTCCCGCCTAGACTTCCTGCCTGGCTACTGGCCAATCAGCACTTTATTTATTAACCAATCAGAGCAACACATTCACAGCATACAGAGCGATCTCCACAGCACACATACTAGTTAGAATGAAGAAAGAAAGTCATGTGTACCCGCAATGGACAGGCACAGCAGGGCAAAACAAGTGTCACGCATGTTAAACCCCTGTGCCACACGTGCAGAAGGCAGAGAGCCAGGCTAGTCCCCTGAGGAGGGGTTGTATACCAGACTATGCCAAGCCCAGTAACATCTGGAGCCATAGCTCCTAGAAGGCCAGGACATCATGTAAGAAAAAAAAAATCCAGTGTCCATATAGTTTTGACAGGGTAGATGATCAAACCAGATTACTGAAGGGGCAGGGATCCTGTATCGCTTTGGAACCCACTAAACACAAAGCTCAGATCAGATTGGGGTGACATTAATTTTTTTATTTGAAGTGCTGGGAATTAAACCCAGGGTTTCACACATGCTAGACAAGCACCATACTCAGGCGTGACTTCTTTTCCCTTTTTGAGGGGAGGGATCAGAAGCAGGGGTGGAGTCAGGGTCTTACCATGTAGCCTGGTTGGCCTGAAATTCTCTATGTAGATCAGGCTGGCCTAGAGTTCATAGAGATCCACCTGCCTCTGCTTCCTGAGTGCTCTTCTTAAAGGCGTGTGCCGCCACACCCAGAGCCGAGGGATGAGCTTTAAAGGCAACGATTATATCTTTATTTACCTGGTTGCTTTATTGTTTGGCCTATAAGGTGTATGAGGTGAGGCCAAAAGATAAGCAGCAGGCATAGTGGCACCCTACTTTAATCCCTTTCTCTTTAGTACACAGAGAAATCCTGTCTCAAAAAACAAACAAACAAACAAACAAAGAAGATAGGAGATCTACACACAAAACTTTCATTTTAGGTTTGCTTTCTTTTTTCTCCCCATGATTTCTGCGAAACTAGTCTAAACAAGCAACTACCACCACCACTATCCCCAGATCAATGAAGTACCTCTTCCCCCTCTGTTGATGAACATAATGGTTAGGCTTTGTTAAGGGTAGGAACCTTGATGAGATCTCCGAAATGATGTCTCCTGTGTGTGTGTGTGTGTGTGTGTGTGTGTGTGTGTGTGTGGTGTCTGTGTGAGGGTGTAAAGTGTGTGCATACTCAGCTGTGCTGAAGGAAGGGCTGGGAGCAGAGGTGAGTGAAACATTTTTGGAAACAAGAAAATGTAAGGATGCCCTGCATTCAGTTTTCCTACCTGACAAATCCACCTTCATCTGTAATTACAGGGCACATGTAATAATTAATGTGAGCTTGCTTTTCAGACTTTCTCATATAGTCCAGAAGGTTTTCCTTTGATTTAACTGTTTCAAAGCACAGGCAAGTGTTGTGGGATATTTGTTCACCGTGTGAAGTTATATTGCTGTGATTGGCATTAAAAACAAACAAAAAAACAAAAAAACTAAAAAAACAGCTGAATGGCCAATAGCTAGGCAGGTGGATAGGTGAGACTTCCTGGCAGAGAGAGAACTCTGGGAAGAAGAAGGTGGGTCACCAGTCAGTCACAGAGGAAGCAGCATGGGCAGTATGGAAAGATGAAGTTAGGAGTCATGCAACAGAATGTAGATTAAAGTAAATGGGTTAAGTTATAAGAGCTAGTAGGACAAGCCTAACTAAGGCCAAGCTTTCATAAGTAATAAGTCTCCATGTCACTATTTGTGAGCTGGCTGGTGGGACCGAGAAAGACTTGCTATATTTGGCACCCAATGTGGGGCACATATGCAGAGCCCACTGCTTGCAGTATACAGAAGCACTGTGACTCATTTAAGAGGCCCTGCTATGAGCAGCTGATGCACTACTCTGCACCAGGAGACTTGATAGAAACACCTACCACAGCATAGACACAGAAGCTTTCCAGAGCTGGGACAGCTAGGCAGACCCGAAGGGGGCGGAGCCAGTCACCAGTGTCATAAGCTGAAGCCACTTGGCAGAGGGCCTAGCCAAACAGTTTAAGATTTGTCTCATGTGATTAAGAATGCTGTAGGTGCTTAGTACAATCAGGTCCAGACTAAAGAAACCTCTAAAGAGATACAATATGTCTGAATAAGTTTAGGTACTGAAGAAAAAAAAAGAAAGAAAGATAATGGATATAGACAGTCATAGAAAAATAGCTTAAAAATAATAAGTAAAGTCTTTAAATAAAAATAAAGTAATATAAAAGCAATAAGCCACATAAAGATGGGAAATACACAGGGTGTCTGGATCCTGTATGGTGTTTTGTTGGCTTTGAATTCTTTTAAATGCTAATAAACAAAAACAATAGATGCTGAGAGACATTGGATTATGGGAACTGCTAAATTAAACCAATATTTTAAGAATGTCTTAACTTCAAAATGTAAGTCTGAAAATATGTCACATTGGGTGAGAGGTTTTGCTTTTGTTTCCACAGGAGTGAAAAGCTATGGATTCATTCAAAGTTAGTGGAGATCAGATTTGACAGGGGGAGACCTCCTGAGGATCTTGGCTACAGAAAAAGCCAAGAAAGACTACAAGACAGGTGGTGTCTATACTGATCCCTCAACATGGAAACATCTCTGAGATTAGATGAGACATGATAAATCTTGTTGGCTATAGAGTCCTCATGACTTTTTATTACATGCCATCATTTCATATGGCATGGATAGAGCTTTTAGTTATACAGTCCAAAGAAACTTATAAACTTAACAGATGCCTTTTACCTGCTCAAACATTAAAAAAAATATATCTTTAACTGACTTTTACATATTGGACATTCGATATCTGTGTTAATGCAGATGTATATGTTTTCTTTAAAAGTTTGTGTGTTTTCAGAAAAAAAGTAGACACCAATGAAGGCAAGCAGCCCAAGTGATCCAGCCTCTCAGAGTGCCTCTGCTGCAGTTTCCTCAAAATTCTGCATCCAGAACAACTTCAAAGCTGCTAGCTGACATGGTCCAGCCTCACAGACTATCCAGCCAAGACTTCAAATAAGCTCTACACTTTCCCATCACACAGAGACTAAACAAAAAATATCACAGCTAGGTCTCCTAGGACTTGACCATTATCCCAATTTTCCCAGGGTCCCCTAAAGATGCTGTCACCTCCAGACAACAGAAAGCAGTCTAGAGAACATGATGCCCACATTCCCAAGAGGTGGGATGGGTGATTTTTGTTCATTTGGAGGATTATGGATGTTTGTCATCATTTGTGGGGGGGGGGTACAAGTTGTTATTGGTCATGGTCAGGAGAAAACCTGAACAAAGGAGATTAGATTCAGGGATCTCTTTCTGAAGGGAAAAAGGGGGATATAGTATAGAAATGATGGGATAACAGAGTAGATCGCTGAGTCTACTTTTGAACAACCACTAGTCTTGAATATTTTACATTGGTATGGATTTTTGTATATTGACACAAATTTAAGGTTGTTTTTGTTTTACTGTATATATGATTCTACTCTTCTTTAAGGTGTTTTACCTATGCACCCCACTTAACAATCTAATGTAAATTCTAGTCCTTAAAAGCTATTTAGAATAATAAAGAAATACAGGTTAGTAGTTAGTTGTCTATAATAATCAAACTGGTAGTCATGTTAGATATACTTTCAAGGTTAAACGGATATATATTTTAAATAGGTAGATGGTCTTCAAACATTTAAAGACCTACAGAATGTGGCATTTAAAATGTTCTAATAACATAAGGCTTTTCATGACAGTGAGACCTGTCTGTCTGCTCCTGGCAGCATCCATTTACTTCAAATAAGAATGATGGTCATTGAGGAACCTCCTTATGGGGTTTACTTTCTATATGGCAAAGCTAGCCATCTGGGCAAGTAACTGCCCTTGCCTCAACTGCTGACAGAATGCTGTCCAAATTGGACAAAGAAGACACATAAAAGAAGGCAATTGCTGAACTTTGCCAAGACAAGGTAGGATAGTCCTTCAAAATCCCTGCTTCAAAGAATGGTCTGTCAGATGTTCAAGGCCTGTAGGCTGAAGATGGATGCCCCAACATTGCAAAGCAACCTTGGGTGACTGTCCAGACACTCAGATGTCTCTGTCATTTCTATAGTTTTGGAAGTTGTTTGTTCTGCACTTCCTGTTTACTCGGGTAATATTAAATTCTTCTCAGGTCTCTGATGTAATTGAAGATCAGATAGATATAGTTGCAGTTTTCCTTGTTACCAAATTAAAAAAACTCACAAAGAGGTACAAAGTATATAAGATTGAGAGACATAAAAGCTTAAATTGTTTATCTAAGAAAATGTTTTGAAGTGTAAAAGGATAATTTTATGGTATGACAATACAATGATAGAAAATGGTTTAGGTATAAAACTTTAAATTCGTCATGATAAGATAGATAATAGAGTAATTTCTCTGAATATGCCAAATATAAATGAATTGGACATTGTGAATGTAATTCTTACCTGATAATTGTTCTCACTGTATATAGTTTTACTATAATAGAGTTAAAATCTTTCCTTTTTATTTAGGCGATAAGGGAGAAATGTTGTGGATATTTGTACACTGTGTGAAGACATACTGCTGTGACTGGTTTAATAGAGAGCTGAATGGACAATAGCTAGGCAGGAGGTATAGGCAGGATTTCCAGGGAGAGAGAAAGGAAGAGGAGGAGGAATTGAGGGCCAGGAGACACCAGGAGTCACGGAGAGGAAACAGGAAGTGAAAGATGGAAGAGAGGTAACACCATGTGATAGAATGTAGATTAATGTAAATGGATTAACTTAAGTTATACGAGCTAGTAGGTGGTAGAGTGCTTACTTAGCAAGAGCAAGGCCCTGGGTTCCATCCTCAGCTCAGGGGGGGAAAAGTGATAGTGGGACAAGCCTAAGCTAAGGCCAAGCTTTCATAATTAATAAATCTCTGTGTCATTATTTGTGAACTGGTGGCCCTCCAAAAAATTCTGACTACATATGGCACCCAACATGGGGTTCAAACCCACAACCCTGAGATTAAGAGTCTCATGCTCTACCAACTGAGCTTACTGAGCCTCTTAAATGAGTCACGCCTCTGTACACTGCAAGCAGCAGGCTCTGTGTACATGCCCCACATTGGGTGCCATATATAATAACTCTTTCTCTGTCCCACCAGCCAGCTTCCAAATAATGACATGGATACTTCTTATTAATTATGAAAGCTCGGCCTATAGCTTTTTAAGGGGGAAATATTGTAGGATATTTGTACATTGTGTGAAGATATAGTGCTGTGATCAGTGTAATAAAAAGCTGAATGGCCAATAGCTAGGCAGGAAGTATAGGTAGGACCTCCTGGCAGAGAGAGAGAACTCTGGGAAGAAGAAGACAGGTCACAAGCCAGACAGAGGGGAAGCAGTTGAGCAGTACAGAGAGCTGAGGTAACAAGCCACATGACAGAATGTAGATTAAAATAAATGGGTTAATTTAAGTTATAAGACCTAGAGGGACAAGCCTAAGCTAAGGCAGAGCTTTCATAATTAATAAATCTCCATGTCATTACTTGTGAGCTGGTGTTCCCCCCACCCCCCACCCTACCATCCTACTACAGGCAAGGAAGAACTTTCCTGAAGTCATTCAGGGAGGATGTTCTCTCCTCTGTGAAATCATAGTTGGCACAATGCTAGGACATGGATTGCCACCTCCAGTGAGCTCTCCAGGGATGAACCCCTCCTTTGGAGAGGAACTGGAATGCACCTCCTTCAGGCATCGTCACACCCTAGCCTTTTCATGCACTGGTCTCTGGGCAAAAACTTTCCAGACCTTTCCCTCTGACCCTCACCCCCTTCTTGGGCACGCTTCACCTTTGTCCAGGCTCTGGGAGGCATCTACTCCTCCAGGAATTCCTTCTCTGTCCCACAGTCAGCAACATCATTTCCCTCCATCCAGTACTCCGCCACCTCTGTGCTTCCAGGTAGCAAGCTCCTTGTGTTCAGGGCGACGGCTCAGTTGTAGCTGTGCAGTAAGTTCACCACTCTGTTTACAGGGCAGGACGGACACTACAGCAGCAGAGCCAAGAGAAGGAAACAGGCAGCAGGATCTTGAGCACAAGGAAAGGAATTCTTTGTTGTTATGCTTCTCTGCATCCCCACCACGCCGCCGCCAATACTGGGAATGACATCCAGCTGGGTGCCACACATCCTGAGGGAAAGGTTGAGGATGGATGCAGTGCAGCCGCTTGGGAATAATAGGGACAAAGAGAGGACACACAGAGCTCAGGCATATAGTGGGGGACAAGTAGTGCAACCCAAATCCATTCACCCAAATTTCAAGCCCTCTCTGGTTATCGTCCTGTGTTCTCAGCTCTCGGAAAACCTTTCCTTCCTCTCCCTCCCAATTTCTCCCATGCTACATTTCTAGAATTGGGTGCCTGGTCTGAAAGTCTGCTGTCAATCAAACAGCATCTCACATACTGAATAGCTTAACTCTCTCCTGAGGCTCTGTCTTCAAGACTCGTGCTCACTCTGCCGTCCCCTCTGGTTCTATTTTGTATCATTTTTTCTGCCTATCTACCATCATACCTCTTGCTTCATCTCTGAAGCTCCACTGTCATGGCATTGTTATAACAAAACCTTGTTTACACCAGCAAGGGGTGATGCAAACTCCGGGTCATGGGCCAACTCTAGAGGCCACCTGGAGTTATAAACTGCCTTTTTTGGGGTACAGCCATGCCACCCATTTACATAGGCTTGTGGCTGCTTTCTTACTACCACAAGGCAGGGTGAGTAAAGTCTAAAACATTTACTATCTGGCCCTTTATGAGAGAGCTTATGTGCTCCTCTTTTAGATTCTAGAGTATGTGTGTGCTGAGGATGTGACGGCATACAGATGAAGAACTCCCTGGTGGTACTGGAGCTAGAGAGGCCAGGAAAGGAACTACAAGAGCAAAAACCATGTGAAGGAAACAGACGAAATGTTTCAGAGTGCAGGTGAAGTGATTTTTATTCCTTATTCTTTTCAGTTCAGAGGCTAAAACCCAGGGCTGTGAACATGCAAGGTGAGCGTGCTTTACCACTGAGTTTCCAGGAGTGGGCTTTAAGAAGAGGGAGAACCCCTACCCTTTCTGGCAGGCAGGAAGGCAGAGCAGAGCACAGTACAGGTACAGGCAGCACACAGAGGAGGCCTAGGTCAGTAGGAGCAGAAAGTGCCATACAGGTCCATCTGTGCTGACGAGCTCATCCTCGGTGTGGGAAGGCTCACCTGTAGCTAATACTGCTTGCTCCTATCCACGTCCAATGGCTTTCATAAAAACCACCCAAGCATCCACTATGACCGACAGCTCCTGTGACCCTGATGTCTCCTCCATGTCTCACCTACCAGCTTCCCTTGACCATAAAACAGATCCAGAGATCTATGATGCTCTTGCCACAGTCTGTATCACTCCAACTCCTGCACTTGGGTGACTGATCTCAACAACATGGTGTGCCAGCCTGTCAGGCCTGCTGTCTACCTCTGCACACACGGAGTCCATCCTGCCCTAAGACCTTGGAGCAGTTTTCACTCTGCCTTGGACACTCTTTCCTCACATCTCCATAGCTGGATCTTTCCCATTGAGTGCATCTTACTTC
>CABHPQ010171652.1:5185-44522 GCA_902168405.1 Peromyscus aztecus | reverse complement strand
CCATGCAGAGAACTGACTCAAATAGACAGAAGTAGTGATTGTAAGTAAAAAAACTATCAACTATGAAAACTTTACAATAAATAGATTCACTAGTAAATATTAAAGACATTCCTATCAACTTATACAACTGAATGAAGAATGTTAATATGGGAGAAATGTTTCCCTATTCATTTTGGTATGACCACAATTAACCCAAAATGTTAAGACTGAGAAAAATCGTTAAGAAAAAATACTATGTATCCCATGACTTCATGAATAGATGTAGATTATTTTCAATAAAATAATAACAAAGGAATTCAAGTATATCTGAAAATAAACTAGTTATAAGGCAGGACTTTCCAGAAGTAAAAAAATAACAAAATAAAATAAAATAAATAAAAGAGGTTGGTACACTCTTTGAAAATAAGTCAACATAATGGTTTCATGTATAATAAACAGAGGGGGAGAAAAACCGTGTGACCTTTCAGTTGGTGACAAACTGACAAAATTCAGTCTGAATACATGTTAGAAACTTTGAGTAAACTGTAAATAAAGGAAACTTCCATGACACAAGACAAAAGGAACTGAAAAATGTATAGCTAATTTATCACTTAATGAGGATTTCTGAATTTCTTCTTAAATGAAGAAGAAACAATGTCCTCTCTCATAACTTCTATCCAAGACAGATCACAAAGTCCTAGTCAAACCAATAAGCCAAGATAACTCAAGTCTTTAAGATTTGAGATAAAGAGGTGTGAACTAAATTTATTGACTTACAAAAATATCTTGTTTAGGAAACCAAAGGGCTGTTCAAAGAACAGAGTCTCATGGTTTGTTTTTGGGAGCAGTCCATGATTGTGTATCTCATTTCCCATCAAGATAAGAGTTTCTCACACAGACAGTGCTGGGGGATGGAGACTTATCAGCCACCATGTACTGTCTAAGAAGTCTCTGGGAGGGACTGTTGGTGAGATAAAGTCAGGATTTATCTCAAGTCAGTGAGATAGTATCAGTTTTTCATCTCAGAGGACTATTTATACAAGTTAGGAATATTAACGTATTTTTTAAAAATTCTAAATATATTACTAGAATCAATTATTGTATATGGAATAAAGTTTGAGACTCTTGAATCTTCTATATGCCTACCCAAATATACATGAATTTAGCACTAGGGGAGGGTAGAATTGATATATGCATATACTGAACTGTTGAACTATTATATATAATCATGAACTATTGAAAGTAACACATGGAAGCAATTACAACTCATAATAATGGGACAATAAATAAACGTATATATTAAATCTGATAGCATGTAAAACCTGTACTGTGAAAATTATGAAATAGTTCAAGATCAAAAACATATAAGTACTATAATTTATTTGTGGATTGCATTACTCAGTACTGTTTATGTATCAATTCTCCACATATTTATAGTTATAAATACACCTCATTCAGTGTTGCAGAAGCAGTTGGGGAAGGAGTTTGGTGATTTCCATGAATAATGAAGCTAATTCTAAAAATCAGAGAAATGCAAAGAAGTCAAAATAACAGAAACCATTTTGGAGAGAAAAGAAGACAAAGCTAGAAGATTTATAAAGCCGAGTCACTGTGTTACTGATACAAAGACAGAGTATAAAAATGGACGAGAACACAGAGCTCACAGATAGAGCCTCCTCTCTGCAGACAAACCTTATGGTACAAAGATATTTAATGGGATAGCCTGTTGTTGCACTACACAATACTGGAAAAGCTGGTGCCTTTATACAGAAACAAAGAAACTGTTTCACATGACACACTAAATAAAATAGAAAATGTAAGGTGAATCATTGTTTAATCCTGGAGTATAAAGTTTGGGTCACTAGTAGTCTTGCCTCTGGTAATGGAACAAAGATGGGCGTGAAAGAGGAAACACCATGAGAATATCAATGAAATGATGGATGTGTTCATTATCCTGAGAGTAGTGGCGGCAATGGTGATAGCTTTGCAGCCACAAGTCAAGGCTTATCAAATTATACACTCTCAGTGTAATAAGCATTCAGTGTTTATCAGTCATATGTCAACAAAGCTATTTTAAAATTGAAGTTAGAGACAGAACCCGGAGAACTAGTCCTGAGATATATGAAATCTGCAGGTATCCCTCAGGCACAAGAGAACACAAAGTACCCACTGAAAGAGGGCATCAGAACATCCATTAAAGGCTTTCTGAGTTTTCAATGTTGAGAGGCTAAAAAGCAGGTGGGAGATAAAGGAAAATCTGTCTGAAAAGTCCCAGGTGTTCAGCTGTACAAGAATAAGGTCAAGAAAAGGCAGCCAAGGCAAACTTCCCTTCTGGTCTGATTTTTTACAAACGAAGAGGCCCCCTACTCCCTGTTCAATGAAGGGGGAGTGGCAATGTGGGTAAAGAGAAGTCTGGAGTACAGAGAGTTGAGATCATGATGAGAGAGAAGAGGAAGTTAGAGAGTAAGTGAGTAAAGAAAGACGGAGACAGAGACAGACAGAGATATAGCGACAGAAAAACAGAGACAGAGACAGAGAGAGTAACCAACAAATGGTAATCTTAGCCACAGAAATACAGTGAACAGGTACTTGTCCCGCAAGATTGAGAACACCTGAACCCATATAAAGGCGGAAGGAGAGAATCAACTCCACAAATTGTCTTTTGACCTTGACACATGCACAATGGCATACCCTTCCTATCTATAGAGGTACAGGAAGTGGGGATCAGGTACCCCTGGACTCTGGAGAAGAGGTATATGTGCAGCCTCAGCAGACAGACAGATGGAAGACTCTTGGGTTTTCCATATCTTTTGTAGGGAGCAGCCTGTAAAGTCTGAAGTTAGGGTTGAAATAAAATATCTCCAATCTGAAAAAGAGCCCTGTTATCACTGCCTGGAGGGCCAGGCCCCAGCATCACAGGGCTCAAATGGAAACTACAGAGTCAATACTAAGACTTTTTATCTGAGTGGGTAAGAGAAAAAGATACTTACACACTCCCTCGAGAACTTTTCTTTATTCTTCCTTTGCATTCTCTATTCCTTCTCTCATTCTTGATGTTTTCTTCCTTCTAACTCATTTCAACTCTATCTTTATTCTTTTTGTTACAGCTTATATACCCTAGTAAAATCTTTCAGGTAATATAAAATTTACAATGTGGATACGTTCTATTTTTCAAGTGAATGATTATAATGAATACAAGTTTTAAAAAACAGCATGGTTTCCATATCCCTTACATGATTAAACATTTTACGTATTACAGGTGAAAAACAAATTATCCCAAGAACCCATGTCCATTCATACCCAAGTAACTTATTGTAGATTAACCATGTAGGCAAGCAAGGTATTCTTCTCAGTCAGGTCTTTTGCTAGCAGGCTGCACTTTGTAGTTACAAATAAAATGGCAATTACTTTATTTTTTTCCTTGGAAAATAATCTTATAAGGAATCTTAAGGCAATCACAAACCTAAACTTCTATATATGAAAAATAATCAGCTAGCTCTACTTAAAATCTTTAGGGTGCACACCCACTCATCAATAGTTTTTTTTTTTAATATCAGGAGATTGAGGTCAGAAATGTGCATAAGGAATTAATCATCACCTTTGGTCATCAACCAATCCCAGCAAGAAGGGTACATCAGCTAGTAATAATTCAGCTGCTTTGTTCTTATTCCCTGACCTTGATGAGTTCCTCATTCAACTATGTGCCTTTCTAAAACTTTAGATTGTCTTCTTGGGTTTTTCACCTCCAAGCTATTTGACAAAAACATCTAGTCTAACCTTAAGTTATTTTCAAAGCTTTATTTCAGCTATGATGCACTCTTAAACTTGTGAACATATCTCCCAACATTAAGGGTAAAGGAATTTAAGCTAGATGGGCTACTGGGACCCAACTGTATTTCTTAGTCATTAACTTAAGCCACAATCTATACAGCTCCTCAATAGAAACTCGTGTGTTCTAGCCTTGTGACACTTCCTTGTTTTATTTTTTATCATAAAAACTCTGTTTAAACTAACATTATTATTATCAATTAGACAGTACAGCTTAGGAAGAAATCATCTTCATAATAGACCACAGGTAAAAATGCCCAGTAGAATGGGATGTTTCCATGAGAAAACCACACTACTTTACAGGCAGTAGGGATCTCCCCACACCCATTCACACCATGCCAAATACCAGAGAAAGATGGCAGCAGCAAGCATGCAAAGGCACACCAGAAGCAAATGACAGTCTGGGGTCTGTGGTCTCAGGGCCTTTCTGATCCAAGATTCACCCATCAGGGATTTTCCTCCTGGTGGGATGATACGTGAAGTCAACTGTCATCTGCTGCTCCTCTGACATGGCCACCAGCACCCACTGGCTTGGAACTTGTATTCTTTCAAACCCTGATCTCCCAATCTGACTTATACAAAATATCTGCTTTTTCTGGAGGCAAATAACATGTGTTCTCCTCTCCATTGTCACCCATTTTCTTCCTCAGATCAAATACAAGTGTGTCTGTGAACCTCAAATTCAAACAATGTAATGTATTTTAATCAAAATAACCAAATCATTTATCATGTATGAGTATTTAAATACATCATTCTTTTCAACCAAACATAATAAATAATATTAGCTACCCAAACAGAATCTTAGTGTCATCAACTGAAGCAACTAGAAAGAAACGCACAGTTGAGCATGTCATATGGGGAGCATCAGCATTCGGGGCTGAAGAGATAGGAAAGGGCTTAGGAAGGCTTGCTACTCTTCCTAAGAACCCAAGTTTGAATCATGGCACCCACATCATGTGACTTAAACTACCTGTAACTCCAGCTACAGATCAATCTTTTATTTTGATGTCATCTAGCCTCTGAGGTCACCTGTATTCAGGTGAACATACTCAAACACACACACACATACACATAAATAAAAACAAAATATTTTCTTAAACACAGAAGATAGCAACACCCCATACCAAACTGAAGCCATGACAAGCACTCACAGGAAATGTCACACCGTCAGTAAGGATACAGATTATGAATGATGGCATTCATGTTTGAAATAATGAAAGCTAAATGGTAATAACAGAAGTTTCCAGAAGAAAAAAAAAGTCACTTTGAATGTTTATATATTTAATATGCTACTCAAAAATTAAGGTAAAGAAAATCAGAATGATTAAAAGAGAGAAATTCTTTGTAGGTCCACTTGCACTTAAAGTGTTCAATACACAACTTCAGTTTGAATGTGAGAAATATCACACAGAAAGGAAAATCGGGAGGAAGACAGAAAGGAAAGGAATCTGAGTCAATATAAGCATCTAAATATATTATAGTATTTGATATTAGACTAGTTTAACTTGAATACAGAAGCACATACTAAAAATTAACACAAAGAGATACATGTGCAATATAATATAGAAAAACTGTAATTAGTTCGGTGTCACCCACAAAAACAACAAAGTAAAAAGAAATATCAAAGAGCAAACAAAATAAATATGCAATAAACACGGAGTTGGAAGACTTGAATCCAATATATTAACCCACTTCACAGAATATAAAGAAAACACATAATCTAATTAAAAGTCTAATTAAAAATCTAATCAAAGGAGTAGCAAAACTGAATTAGACAGCATTATTCAGCTATACAGACAGCACAAATTTAGACATTGATAAGTTGAAAAGATTAATGCCAAAATATATTCTCAATATAAAGATTAAATAGAAAATATACTAGCTTAGCTATATGAATGTTGGTGTCTGTCAACTGAGAACTCAGTTAAACGTATTTGATATAGATACACAATAGAGTCATATTCAGTCAGGAAGAAGAACAAATTATTCCAACTGCAAAAATGTTTGTAAACAGAGATTAACATATTATGAAAATTTAATTACCTTCAGAAAGATAGGTATCAAATTTTCTCTCATTTGTGGATCTTGGATTTTAGGTTATATAGGAATATATAGAAACACGTGCATATAAGACAACTAGATTAATGAATGGGACTTGGAAATAAGCAGAGAAGGGGTAACATAGAAATGCATGATCAATGGATATTACACACCTGTATGAAAATGTCCTTATAAAACCCAGTATTTTTTCTTTTTAAAAATATTTTATGTGTATGAGTGTTTTCCCTGCATGCATCTTTACAATTCATATGTGTGCAGTGCCCACAGTGGCCAGAAGAGGGTGTCAGATCCCCTGGGTTATAAAACTGCTCTATGGGTGATTTAAATCAAACTTGGATCCTCTGGAAGAGGTAACCAGTGTGCTTAACACCCATTTCTCCAGCCCTGAAATCCAGTATTTAAAAGACAAACATAGTATCAAAGATAATGAGATAATGATATAGACAAGAAAAGAGCACTGTTGACTAGCAGAAGGATGAACCTATCAATAAAAGATAATGACTAAATGAGTTCATTGATAGGATTTCAGAGTTTACATCATTAAAGCCAGAAGTAGAATTTCTACATTCATTGTTGGAAATAACAATATGTAGTTTTCAATACCCACTACAATGCTCAGGCAAAAGTAAGAATGAAGATGAGTTGATCAATACGACCATTACACAGATACAATTGTCATTTGTAGATCAGTACACACAACTATAACATATATATGTTTCATTTAAATGTTTCTTTGTAAAAAGTACATAGATTAAGTATTGCCAGCAGGTTTGAGGCCGGGTATATGAATTAAGCACAGAGGGCTTTATACTGATAAAATTAATTTGTGTGTATTTTCTGTAGTGGTATAGATGCATTCATCAAACCAATAGGCTATATATTAATAAGAATGAGTACTCATAGAGATACTATGGCATGTCATTGCAGTAGCATCTCCAGTTGTAATAAATGTACTATCCTGATGACTGACATTATAAAGTGGAAGAACAGATCTGTAGATCTGGGCACAAGATAGATGATCATCTCTGTAATGTGGGACCTTTATCATATGTAGTCACGAAAAATGTCGCAGGCTACTTGTTCCCTTGTGTGTGACTAATTCTCTAATGTATCCATCATGGGAAGCAGACTCAAGTAATTTATGCATCCAGCAGACTGTGAAAAAGTGGACAATGGTCTAGTGGTAAAGAATCTGTTGTTTTGTTTTGTTTTCCTAAAGAACACAAGGGTATCCTGTAGCAAGGGTTTCTCCAGCTAGAAGCTCAACAACCAATAATTAATAACAGAATAAAAGAAGATTTGGGAGTAAAATATGCCATTTCTAACTTCTGGAGAGTCCTAGACCTCTGCCCCTGAGTGGGATTTGTGAATGATTTCTAAAACGTTTGTCTGTCTGTACCCAGAGGTCCTAATCCAACTGCAAACTAAAGCAAGAAACAGGAAGAAATACTCTTAGCACTATATCTCCATGCCAACCTGAATTGTGCAAGGCAAATGCCATGCTTGAGATCCTTGAGCAACTCTTGGAGTTCTCGGTGCAGCAATGATTAACTGTGGCCTTCCCCACATTCCTCAAAAGCATAAGCTGGAGGCAGCAGGGATGGATGCTTAATTGTGTTGCTTAGAAACATTATCAGCTTCAACTGATTAAACAGCAGTGTCCTCATCCTTTGCATCACACAGACCATACCAGGGTGCTGAATAATGCAGATGTGGTGGTATTGTGTTCCCCAAAATATTGTGTATGCTAATAAACTTATCTGGGGTCAGAGAACAGAACAGCCACAATGTTAAACATGAGGATAGGCAGTGGTAGCATACTCCTTTAATCCTAGCATTCCAGAGACAGAAATCCCTCTGGATTTCTGTGAGTTCAAGGCCACATTGGAAATGGCCAGGCATGGTGACACACACCTTTAATCCCAGTAAACCAGCCTTTAATCCCAGGGAGTGGTGGTAGAGAGCAGAAAGGTATATAAGGCGTGAAGAAACTCGAGGCATTTGGCCTGGGTAGGCATTTGGCTTGGAGAAGAATTTGGGCTGGTTAATCATTCAGGCTTCTAGTAGCAGTTCAGCTGAGAGTCATTCGGATATGAGGACATAGAGACTTCCAGTTTGAGGAAGCAAGACCAGCTGAGGATCCGGCGAGGTGAGATAGCTGTGGCTTATTCTGTTTCTCTGACCTTCCAGTGTTCACCCCAATACCTGGCTCAGGTTTGATTTTATTAATAAGAACTTTTAAGATTCATGCTACATGCAGACCTGTGTTTAGCTTAAACTCCAGAAAGAATTTGAGTCGTCCCACCAAGGGCAAACAAGAGAATCATCAGTGGCCCTTCTTACTACTCCAGCACCTATATCAGGTGGCTTACCATTACCTATGGCTCCAGCCACAGGGCCTCTTCTGACCTCCAAGAGGACTTGGACTCCTGTTCAAAAACTCAGACATACACACATGCCTACACAATTCAGGATGAAAAGAAAATCAAAAAAAAAAAAAGAGTAGTCAAATTAAGACATTCCCCCTCTCACAGCATGTGCTCATCTCTCATCTGTCACGCAGCTGTTCTTGCTTGTCATACTCATAGTTTGCCTCTCCCCCTAACTGTGTCTCTAAATGTGACTTCAGCCTAGGGAACAATAAGAATTTTTACCAAATAGACCAAATCTTAGCATGAAAATTTTTTTTTCCATCAAAGTATCGCTTAGGAAATTCACACCCATCCCCGGCATGAGATTCACATGCCAGGAATAAATTTATCCTGGCATCAGACTTGAAGTCCTTTCTATATTGGTTGTATGTATGGAGAAGAAGAAACTTCTGCCAATTCAGTTGCAATTGAAGTCCACAAGAAGAACATGTCTTTTGTAGTGTATTATTATGGAAGAAATACTGCCTGTTTAAGTCACTGCAGTCTATCATTCTGGCCATCAAACACAAGAACGAGAATAATTCGATGTTTGCTAGCCAACTCAATAAAAAAGATTTGAAATCACAACAATAAAGAGGAGCACACGGAACACTGAGTCTGAACAACAGCCTAGTAAGGACTGGGTTGGAGAGCCGCAAAGCGACAGAAGGAAATGTCCCTGTGCTGCAAACTGCTGGAGAAGGGAAACTCACACCAGCAGTGAGAAAACAAATTATAGAAGTCCTGAAACTAACCATACATAGAAAGAGGCAAATTCCTGTCCCCTCACACCAAGTTCAAAGTGGCATTCCAGACCTCACTCACTAAGTTCAAAGCTACAGCATTGACATGCTCTCTTTAAATACCTAGATTGCTCTCATTTATGAAATGATAATATGTATTCAGAGAGTTGTTCCACGGATCAAATTAAAATACCAAATTTATGAGGAAATGGCAATTGCTCAGGTATTAACAGCAATGTGTTTCTTTTAATATTCATGAAAGCAATTTCCTCCTATGTAACCACTATCTATGAAAAATAATAGCCTTGATAATACAGGAAAGATTAATCATAAAAGATGAAAGACAGAGTAACAAATATCTAAAATTTTTGAAACATCTTCTATGTACTCCAGACTAGCCAGGAACTTCCTATGTAGACAGGAAGATTTCAAACTTCTGACCCTCTTGCCCTCCCCTTCTGAGAGCTGGGATTATATCACACTCAGTTTATACGGTGCCTGGGATCAAACCCATGTCCTAGGCATGCTAAACTAGGTACTCTACATCTGAGCTATACTACCAACCAACACTAATCTTAAAAAGCAATAAGCAGTACACATAAAAAAGAGGATCTGACAATGATGTGTTAGATAATGGACCCAAATATGATAAATACATTTTTATCACTACCCCAGATCAGGAAACTTGAAATCTTCTAACATTTGGGAAGCAGGAGGACAAGTGTGCTTCTAGAAATGGCTTCCTCAACAACTTCTCAGGGTGTGTTAAGTAGAGAAAATTGCAGATTCCTAAATACTTCTTAATGTCTGTGAACAATTAAACCCCTTTCTTGCTTGTCAGATTTTCTTTCACTGGCTGTCAAGTACATTACCCTTTGTGTTTGATTCTATTCCTTTGTGCCTCGTAACTCCTTCCCAAATATGTAAGTGGGTTAGAGCCTGGCCAGGGTCTTTTAGCGGTGGCCAAGGTATACTTTAACAGTTTTCTCTGAAAGAACACTGCACACTCTGTGGTGGTGAGCTTGGCCAGTCAGCCATGTCATTTCCCCGCTTGAGCCAATCTTCTTCTCAAGCCCAGTTGCTCCTGTATACTGCCACCCAAAATAGACTTTCATAAATGAGTTTCAGATGTGAACAAGGTTCAGCACACATCATATGAAACTTCTGGGAATAGATAGATTAGCTGTTTTAGGGACTCCTGAGCCTTCCATCTTCTTTAAGTAGCTTTCAGAATCCCTAGTGTAAGTGAGTTGTTTTGTGTCAGAGAATACAATGAACTTAGGGGTAGCATCTGCAGCAGAGGCCACCCTCTCTGTTCAATCTTTGTAGAGCCAATACACTATTGTAAGCCCAGGAGGCACGCCTATTTGAAATACTAAACATCATTTAGTCTAAGTCTCTCTCCAGAGAATCATACGTTAACTTGAAAATGCAGAAGCTGTGATTGAACATATACATTAAAACTGAAATTACAACTTACCTCTCCAAAATTATCAATATCAACAACAACAACAAAGTCCCAGGGTCCCAATATTTCTTTGCTTTTCTTTTATGAGACAGGGTCTGGCTGTGTAGCCCAGACTGGCTTCAAATGAAATCCTCCTGCCTCTGCCTCCCAAGTGCTAACTTCCAGAATTGAGCAATATGCCCTGTTCTCTCCTACTCTCCTTTCTCTTCCATTTTTTTTTAATAACTTGATCTGTCTCCTTGCCTCACTGGTTTTCTAACTGTGGATATCACAATGAGCCATTAAACTGAAGGTATTATTGGATTACGATGCTTCAAATTTCAGGTAATCATTTTAACAATAATAATAATATTATTATTTCAATGCGGAGCCAGTCAAAAATAAGTGACAAAATACAAAACAGTGAAATACCCAAGTTTGGACAAAAGAAAAGACAGGCATTTTCTTGCATTCTGTTGCCACGCCATGCTCTAAAACACAAAACCCTAATTCAGACAGCACTCCCACTGCCTTCAGTAGTGCTGAAAAAATCTGTTCCAAGTGGAAGTAATTAGTCAGTGATTAAGCGTCAGAGAGTAATTAGCACAAAAGAGAAATGCCTTTGTTGGCATCAGACCTGCCAGTCCAACAGCAAGGAAGCCTTAGGTGAAAACTTTGCAAACCAAGCAGCTGAAGTTTTAAGGTTAATGGATTCCTAAGTTAAAAAGTTCAAAACCATCACCACAGATGTATGAACTAAGGCAATGCAGACCCACCTTGAAATGGTGTGCTCACAGTGGAGAACCCTTCCCAGCATCCTCTCTTGACCTTCTCATCCTGCAGGTGTGCTGGTATTGGACTTCTCCTCAGAAGGGTCCCCTCATGGTTCCAGCTAGCAGGCTTGACTCTGTTTTTCCTAATTTTGCATCATTTACAAGAATCTAAAATTAGGTTCTGATGTACTTTCTTTTTAGTTATCTGTGTTTTCTGTTAGGGTATAATAAGCTCTATGAGGTCAGGGAGTTCGCATCCCACTGGGTCTCCAGTTCTCAAGATAGTGCCTGACTCATAGAAAATAATCAATGAAATGTATGTTGAAAAGTGAGTCCCTAACATGTAACATGAATCTTAAAAGGTCTTATTAATAGAAAAACCCGGAGCCAGATATTGGGGTGAAATCTGAAAGATCAGAGAAACAGAATGAGCCACAACCAACTTCACCTCACCAACAACTCCTCAGCCAATCCTGTTTCCTCAGACTGGAAGCCTCTGAGTCCTCACCCAAAAGTGTCTCCACTGAACTGCTGTTAAAAAGCTTCTAGTTCCTGGTTCTCATGCCTTATATACCTTTCTGCTTCCTGCCATCACTTACTGGGATTAAAGGCATGTGTCCTTCCCAAGCAAAAACATGAGATCTCAAATCCTGGGATTAAAGGTGTGTGTCACCACACCTGACTCTGACTCTGTTCCAGTGTGGCCTTGAACTCACAGAAACCCAGATGGACCTCTGCCTCCCCGAGTGATAGGATTAAGGGTGTGTGCCACCACTGTCTGGCCTCTATGTCTAATCTAGTGGCTTTTCTGTTCTCTGATCCACAGGAAAGCTTTATTCAGGTGCACAATACATCTACCACACTAACACTCAAAGAAGTTTCACTTTTTATAAATATCATTTCCATGGCCTGGGCCTGGGGATGGGGGTGGAGATGGGGATGGGGCTCAGGATGTATAGAATGCTTGTTCATTGTGTATGAGGCCTGGATTCAATCCCCAGCACTTTGTAAATTGGACATGGTAGTGCAAACCTGTTATCCAAGTACTCAGGAAGTATAGACAGGAGGCCAGGGCATATAGCAAGTTCAAGTTCAGGCTGAGCAACGTAAGACTCTAGCTCGCTTAAAAAAAAAAAAATCCTGGTTACAATAACTAATTGTCAGTTTGCTGGGATTAGAATCACCATGGAAATAAACCTCTAGGCATGTCTGTATGGGACTGTCCACATTGGATTAATTGAGGTGGGAAGGCCTACCCTGCATACAGGCAGCACCATCCCATAAGCTGGAATTCTGTACATAATAAAGAAGAGAACAAACGAAGCACCAGATTTTACTGCTTTCTGCTTTTTCTGCCTGCAGATGCAATGCAATCAGCCACCTCAAACTCCCCGCTGCCACAACTTTCAAGCCAGGATGGATTGTATCCCTTTAAACTGTGAGCCAAAAAATAACCCCATTCTTCCTTAAATTGCTTTTGTCGGGTACATAGTCACAGCAACCAGATAAGCACTGGCCACTGAGAAATACTTTCCCTTTGGGTAACAGCTGTATGTGCTTTTCAGGGATGCCTGTAAACAACACTTAGATTGTGTGGTGCATTACTTACTGGAGCCGTTATCAGAAAGCTTGAATGCCACCACCTCCTTCAGAACACTCCTTGCCTGAAGATTTAATAAACTCCTTTGTCAGACTCTGATCAATTGTGCAAGTGTTTTCTTCAAGGGCAAAGCACTCAGTGGTGAGGTCTGTGTCCATTATAGCTCTACAATTGCTTCAGTTTCTAATACTACATGCAGCCTGTCTAGAAAAATCACATCAAATGAGAAACTCAAAACATCTCTGAACTCAAACTTTCTTCCCATGAAAGCATATTCCATCTAAATAGCTGACCAAGAACTCAGCCCAATACTAGTGCTTCACCAACTCCAAAGTATTGTCCCATTTCCTTTTACAGTCCACTGTGTGGCCATTATTATGCCTGGATGATCCAGACAATGCATATTATTTTACAACACAATTTATAAAGTAACAGTTGTCACTTGCTAAGTTTGCTGACTTAAATAGCATCCTTCTTCCCACTCAACTCATAGCAATCTAGTTAATAAAAGCACTGGAGCCAACAGAAATCACTGGAAGTTCTTTTTGCCTGACCATCTTTCTACCATAGCAAATAAGTTTATTTTCTAGTGGAGCCTAAAAGATCAACTTGTCTCGAGGTAAGGAAAGATCCAAACCACTCCACATCAAGAAGGCCTGAAGAGGAGGTGAGTGCACATGGTACTCACTGCTAATTCTCATGAAAACAAACTGTGTATGATTTTCAAATAAATTTCACATCTATCTATCTATCTATCTATCTATCTATCTATCTATCTATCTATCTTAATATTGTCAGAAATTTGAGGCAAAGTTTCTGTAATTGATTTTCCACATTGTGATTGTACTTGATTCACGATCTTTTATGTATATATATATTTTGATGAAGTATTTATACAGGATAAAAAAATCGAGATAAGATTCTATAGGTGTTTATAAATTTACAAAAGGCCTTTTAAAAGTCAACTTCTAAAAGCTACACATACTTTCGCTTTAGGGAATAATGGTTTGATTACCTTTTAAATAAACCTCTCATTTCCTAGAGGAAAAACAAGCTCATTCTCAATATTCAAAAATATAAACTGAGACCTGGTTGTACTGTCCTGTGAGTGCTGAGTGTTAGCCTCGTACCTTCCCTGGCTTCTTGCCGGATGATTGCAGCATCTTACCTTTGTGAGTATTTCTGAAAATAGTCCCTGGGACAACCTAGCTCGCTGTGTAGGAGGCCAGTTTCCCAGACCACATGACTATTTACCTCGTAGGAGGTAAGAAAGTGGAGTGGGGTGAAGAGGCCCGTTACCTTTTCTTCATGCATTCAAGAAGCGTGGCTCCCATCTACCCTGACAACTTGCCTGTCAGATCAAGCATTTAAGACCCTGCCTTTGATAACTATGGTGAAACTGTTTGACATTGTAGAATTTTAAAGTGCTGACTTACATGTTTTTGTTTTGTTGTTGTTGTTGTTGTTGTTTTTAAATTCACTCCCTGGGCTAATTTCACAGAGAATGGTAGGAATTGTTATTGACTACTTCTGATATAAAAACAAACCCGTGGTTTATAAACGCAACTGAAAATAACATGCACCAACTAGCCAAAGGAAAGAATGCTTGACAACTCAGTCACCTCCTTACCTATGACATGACTGTATAGGTATCTTGAAGTGCAAAATATGATGATACAGGCCTTGCCCGGGGAGTTCTCAATCATAAGGACATTCATACATGGTTAAGTCTCAAAGCAGCAAGCTCAAGAGATAAAGGCTGTATATAGCAAGGACACATAGAGGAACAAGTAACAGTTCCTGATTGACACAAGGAAGGGTTTATTTGAACATCTTAAATGAAAGAAGGTATTTGACAGAGGTATCAGGAAGTTGATGGAGTCAGGGGCTCCCAGATATTCCCCACACACCAGGGGAAGACTGGATAACAGATACTTAGGGCTGGCTGTGTCAGAAACCAGGCAGAGGTCGACAGCCATAGAGAATGCATCATTCAGAAAAGGCTACTTGAAAATGGTAACAAAGCTCCAATTTGAACTTACCTTCCCCCAGAATATCAATAGCCTTGATTTTTGAAAAGTTATGTTTTTAAATTAGTTTATATAACATTACAGAAGCAATAAAAATAAAGTTCTGAACAGTATCAGCCACTGGGAACATGGCAATCAATGATAATATTCTAGTTAAATCCATGATAATAATATAATTATATTCCATGTTGATCATGTTCATGGGTCTTAAGGTATCCACAGATGACAAAAAATGAAACATTACAATTCAGAATAGACTTGAAATTCAATGAGGCCTGTCATTCAGTCCAATGCTGTAAAGTCCCTAACTCTAACCACAGTTACTACCTTCTATGCTGAGATGGCAGAGTGGTTGTGAAAGCCTGATGCTTTCGTGGAAGATCTGAGTTTCATTCCTATCACCCACATCAAGTGGACTCATAGCCACCTGTAACTCCAGTTACAGGGGATCCTACCTCCTCATCTGACCACTTCACACATGAGTCACATACATATATGTAAAAATAAATGAAAATCAGTATTTTTAAAGTATCATAGGAACACATACACACAGAGAACTTTCAAAGTCCATTAATGCCTCTCGATTAAAGATTCTTAAAAAAAGTATACATAAGACATTAGTTAGATGATCATTTCTTTTTTTTTCTCCTGAATGTGTCTTTCCTTTGCCTGAGAACAAGTTTCACTAGTACAGTTTCTGAAGGAAAATTGTTTTTCTCATTAGATATCTGCTTTGAGCTCTTACACTTCTTGCTCTGCATTCCCTCTGTTTTGCCATGATTCTGATAGTCAGTGTCTGAGCCCCAAGCCGGACATGCTATCCAGTTTCATTCTGGATGCATCCAAGTTAACAAATACTGATGAAAGAGTTTGTGGGGCTTTTTGTTTTTGTTTTTTATTGTTTGGATAGAACAGGGCATATACATCAAAAATAAGAGAGGTGGCATTATTGTAAATACTACACATGTTTAAACAATAATGTAGATTAATAACTACAAGTTTGCTAATAAATTTGGCATCTTAGATGAAGTGGACAGACTCTTTGAAAGCTACAAACTACCAAAGATCATTAAGGAAGAACCATACCAGCAGACTAGCCCAATACCTATTAATTTCAGGCCCTAGAGGGCAAAACGCAAGAATCAAGATGTTGTTCATAGAAAATTAAGTATGACTTGAAGCTCCACATGCAGCTGCATTGTTGGGCTTGATGTTGGCCCATTTCTACCATTCTTAGGAGGATAAAGGGGGTATTTTATCACATGTGTAAGACAGAAGTCCATCTTACAACACTACTCCATGGTTAGTTTTGACTTAGTTTTTGCTACAGTCGTCTCTGGAGACACATTGCTTTCTTCTTAGGAGGAGATTAAGAGAAATTTGGATTGATCTGAGATACTGTCCCTGATAACAACAAACATCCCAAGAATAAACCATTCTGTAATTTTCAGTTCCATAACTTTTGTAACAGAAAATTTATTTCCTTAATTCATGAAAGATTTGAAAGCCAAAATGAGCCCCCCTCAAATACAAGGAAAGAAATGTACCATAATTCGTGATAATAGTAGCAGCTGTTCAGTAAAAATGTTTTTGTTTTCTCTCATATTCTTTTGTTTTGACTTGATTGATTTGACTACAATAAGGAATAACCCCCAAGCCTAAGAGTCTCTTGCCACAAAGAATTCTCCTTTGACATGATGGTTTCCAAAACTTGCAGTTGCTCCTATTTCCTCAGGAATTATTTCCTTTTTTAAAAGACTTAATTCTCAATATCCAGTAGGTGAGAAAAATTATGTTGGAGGAATGTTTGTATATACATGTAGAATATAAGATTTAATATATAAACCATTCCCTTATTTTTTTCATTTTCATTAAAATTTATGAGATTAACATGATACCTTTTGATTTCAGAGCATTAGAAATTTTCAAGAAAAAAATTTAAAACATTTACGTTAATTTAAATGTAAAATGATTGCCAGGGTAATCATTTTTATATCTTTAACATTATAGGATAAAAAAATCTTTGAGTTATACAATTAAAAAATATATAGATAGATGCTCAATGTAAACAATAAATGGTGAAAATTACCTCTCACTGGGGTGTAATTTGACATCATTTTGTTACCAGGAGACAATTTAGATATTTTCCTATTTCATAACTGAACTCTTTCTCTTTAAATGCTGCTCATTTATTTGAGCTTTTTTTTTTTTTTTTTTTTTTTTTTTTTTACTTTTCTTGTTTCATTGAGACTATCTTTAGAATAGAAAGAAAACACAGAAAATGATAAAAACTGAAACAAAAATAGTCTGGTTTAGTGATTTTTATGGGACGTGTGAGTGTGCAAATGTGTGTGTCTCTGTATCCCGGTGTGTTTATTGTGCTTTTTCTTTGGCTTTGTCTCTTGTTTGGTTGTTTTGTCATATTCCATTTTTTTCTTTTATTTATTTCATTGTATTCCTTAGAAGCTTGCTTGTTTTCTAAGGAGAGACATAAAGGATCCAGATGGAAGGGGAGGGGGGCTAGGAGGAATAGGGGGAGGAGAACTGAAATCAGAATGACTGTAGGAAAAAAAAAACTCTATTTTTCAATGAAAGAAAAATTAATCAGGAATTTTTAACCAAGAAATTTTCCTTTCTCTACATCTACCCAAGTTAAATCCTCAAGTTTGATTAGGTTTTTTAATCTAATATAACCCAAAATTTCTACACAACAAATTTTTCAACATATGATTTTATGTGGCCCAAGTAAATGAATAAAGTTCTTATTATTACAAATGCTATTCTAATATTTTTAAGAACTGTTAATTCATGAGTTACCATATGTGTTTATATTTCACATTTTCCTTCAGTTTTTCTGAATACAGAGTTTGAGATTTCATATAGTTAATCATATAAAGATTTTAATTTGTGCTTCCGTGTTTCAGAATATTTCTTTGAGTGCTATTATTATTTCATGATTATGTGAGTGTTTTCACTGCATTTTTGTTTTAAACAGGAAATTATCCTTAGTTTTTCATTAATTATGTGGGGGAGGGAGTGAGGAGGAGGTGGTCATGGGATCTATGAAACCCTGGGACAGTTATGTACCTGAAAATTAGCATAATACACAAACACAAATACAAAAACAATTATGCAAATAATTTCAATTTCATAGACCTCTCACTATACTTCCAAACACTATGCACCAGGGAAGCCCAATATTTATACACTTGTTTTAGATGTTATCCAAGGCAGCATAATCAAGGTATTCTCGCTGCATTCTCTTGTGATGAAACACTCTGAAAATCAGCAATTTACAGAGGACAGGGTTTGTTTAGCTTACACTTCCAGGTTGCAGTCCCTCACTGAGGGAAGTCAGGGTAGGAACTAAAGTCAGGAAACTAAGGCAGGAACCATGGAGGAATGGCAGTTGCTGGCTCACTTTCTGGCTTGCTCACAGGTTCATGCTCAGCTAGTTCTTACACAGCTCAGATCCACTTACCTCAGGATAGTGCCCCTCAGGATGGGCTCAGTCTTCCTACATCAAATCATCAATCAAGAAACTTCATCAAAGGCATGGGCATAGTCCAATCTGATCCAGGCAGCCTGTGAACTGGAGGATCCCTCAGATGACTCTTGGCCCTGTCTGGTTGACACAGGATGTTCCCCTTGATCAACAGGCTGATAAATTTTGCAGTGTACAGAAAGGACCTGTCCACCTTTCTGCATCCACTCCAGGAAGCTCAGAGGCCCCATTTTCTGGTTCATAATGTCTACCCCTGTTGGTTACTGTAATAGCTTTCCTCCATCTACAACCATGGTAAACACTGTCCGTCCCACACTTTTAAATGTTTCTTTGGTTCAATTCTCATCTGTTTTGTTCTGCCTTGTCTAATTCAGATCATCCAAAATAACCTATCTTAAGGTCAGCTTATCACCAACTTTAATTTCTTATGCTGATGCTATTTCTTTGTCATTCAAACTAACACAATCCATAAGAACTAGGACATAGACATCCCTGGGAGCATTATTAGGGGATCATTATTCTGCCCACTATAATATATAATGTGACAGTTATGCCAGTGTTCAATCTTAGTTCAGTGAGGTATAGGAACTTTACCTCCTTTTTGTTCATAATACATATTTCACTCTCTCCATAAGCAAATGATGACAGTTTCTAAGCAAAATGCTGTGTTCATTTAGCAGAAAAGCCCACAAAATCCTGCAAATCCAGACATTTAAGTAGTTATGTTCTCTTTAAAAACAACCGCAAAAGCTTTGAGGCCTTCAAGGGTATACATACAGGAAAAACACTCATGTATATAAACAATGTCCTTTCATAAGCCCGCAAGAGTTCATGTTGATTGTCAACTTGATGGGATTTACAATCACCCAGGAGTCAAACCTCTGGACTTATCTGTAAGGGTGTTTCAATGAATTTTGGGTGGGAAGTCTCACACAACATGTCAACAGCACCAACCCTTAGGCTGCAGTCCCAGACAGAATGAAAAAGGAAAAGCAAGCAGAGGACCAGAATTCATCATCACTGCCTGTCTCACACTCAAGTAGCCATGACTTCCCCACCGTTATGGTTGTATCCTCAAACTATGAGTCAAAACAAGCCCCCCTTTCCCAAGCTGCTTTTGTTATACCTTTTGTAGTAACAGCATGAAGAGTACTAACAACCTTCCTATGGCACCCTTACAGTGAGTTCAATGTGCTGGTTTCGGTGAGTTCCTATTCATTAACAAAAATAGAATTCGGTTCCTAGCACCTGAGTTGGGCAGCTCACAACCACCACTAACTCCAGCTTTAGGCAATTAAATACCTTCTTCTGACCTCCATAGGCACCTGTACACTCTGGTATACATATGTGCCTGTGTGCGTGCGCGTGCGCACATACACACACACACACACACACACACACACACACACACACGTAAAAATTTTTAAATACTTTAAGAAATAAGCTTTCAGAGATGAACAGGCTCAAGTGAGTTATTCATACTAAGACAAAACCAATGATGTCATGTTTTGAAAAATAATATGGCTCACTTATTCAAGTTCATACTATTCTAAGTCTGCAAGGCCAGGGACTTCTTTACATTTGGAGACACTCAAATAGATGGACATTTACCAGTATGTGTCTACTTGAGCATGGAATAAGGACAGTGAGATGAATAGAATAGACATTAACACTATGCAAATGACTGGCTCTATCATCTAATATAACAAATGCAATTAGCTAAAAATCTATGAATTTGCCACTTTACTAAATTCAAACATCCATACCTCTAAAGAAATATCTAATGATCAGGATGCCCAAACATAGATGTTTTTGTCATTATGTCTAGTCCCTTTTATGATACTGTAGTCAATAATCTGCTAATAATCACTTGTAACTGGCATATGTTTTAAGTGGCTATCCTAATCCCTTTTAAGGACTTATGGTCAAGCTGTAATTGAAAAGTGAAGAACTGTATACTTGAGATAATTTGTATGTATACTTCAATAGATTGTTTTGTTTTGTTTAATTCCTGTGATGAGCCAAGAAGGGAATGGTGTGAAGCCCACCCTACATGAAGAGTATGTTATCATGAACACCAGTTTAGAATTGTGATTCTGGTGGCAAGATTCACAGCAGAGTGCAGAGACACTCAAATCATAAGTGTTGACTCCTCACAGGCAATGCCACACACCTTTCCTGCCTTACCCTGGGTTGACAGCTCCTCCCAAACCAGGCTGATTTTTCAGTTATGATGGTTATTTTATTTTAACTCTGCTTTCTTTCTTCAGGGGAGCTACAGCATTCAAACACAAATATATCCATCCTATCTCTTTTGTGAGTCAAGAAACTACATAATGTATTCAGAGTATAAACAATTTAAGGTTCCATAAGGGGTGTACACAATTATGCAAAGACCAAAAGCTCTCATAAAAGGCATCATTACGATCAAAGAATAAACAATTGAATCATAGCACAGGGTGTGAGTTAAGGACAAGTCGAGGGACAGTGCACAAGGATACCTAAGCCCATTAACTAAGCCAGTATTGAGTAGGCTTACTGGGGAAATCCACCATGACTGGAAAAGCCACCCAGTCAGCTCAGAGTGACAACTCCAGTCTTTTTGTCTCGAAATCTCATTCCATCCCCGCTTGCCACAAGGTGAAAGTCCTACCATTTTTGATCCAGTGCTATGCATGTGACTGTGTTAGCTTCAAGGGCTTTACCACTGGATCTTTAAGGTCACACACTTGCTGACAGTCGCATTCCTTGCGACGAAGACTGACTCTTTCTCCTGCAGGTCTTCTTCTTCCAACCTCTCTTCAACCCTTAGCCCTATCTTCCATATCCTCTGTCTGCCTTAAATGTTCAACATTCAAAAACCTGCATGATGCCGTGTCTGTGTTACTAAGCATTATTATAAATGAATTACAAGTTGAAGGGTACTTTATAACATCCACGTAAAATATAAAAAAAGGTGTATAAAATGTTATCTTTCACTTATTTTATGAAAATGTACCTGTTGTATATTCTCCTCCATAACTTTCATTTTTGCCCGAATTCAGGATCCGAGGCAATTGCTATTGATATCTCCTGCTAATTGTCATGACCTGAATATCCGATGATACACACACACTGCAAAACATTCAGATAACGCCTGATACAAAATAATCCTTTACTTACACTTTTTTTAGTCATTGTGAATATAGGACAACATTAGCATCCCATCTGTGTCACCATTTCATTACTAACTGTACCTTCTCGAGAATGGGTTAGAAGAACATAGACCTAAAATTATGATATAAATTGCTGGATGGATGTTAAAACACCATAGTATTTGTGTCCATTTTTCAGAATAGTTTTTCCCCATATTCTTTCCAGCTAGAATTCATCAACTTTATTCATTTTGCCAATTTAAAAATATAAAATGCAAAGAATATTACTACAATGCTATTTTTCTGATTATTACATTAATGGTACTTTTTGATTACTTATAGAAATAAGACATTTTATTATATTTATTGTGAATAGAGACTTTTACTTCTACCAGTTTTTGTTTCAAAATGCTTGTGTGTTCTGACTGTATTTGATCATTGGCACTTAATACATTGAGATGTATTCTGTACATGTGTTGTTTTGAGTTTTAAATTATGTTTTAAATCTTGTTCTCCAAAATTCCTATTTTGCCATTCCAGTCCAGCACTTCAGGATATAATCCTATGTTGAAACATGGCCAGTGCAGGTGCAAGTAGTCAAGTTAATATGATATTGCATTTAGCTAGAGTTCATTGTAATCTGATATGACTTGGGTCTTTGCAACATAATCTAATGTGAGGAAACAGGTGTGCACGCAGTGAGTCCACACCACCTGAACATGAAGACACAGGTCAGCATGATAAAAATCACAAAGCAAAGGATTACAAAGATGATCAATGGATCACCAGAGGTCACCCAAGGGCTTGGAATCAGTTCTTCCTCGTGTTCCTCAGAAAAAAACTGACCAAGGCATCAGAAATGCCTTGATTTGTTTTTTGGGTAGTTGGTGGGATACTCAATTTGATGATATATGTATAGTGTTTCTATTTTATTCCATTAATTTGGACAGTGTTCAGACTAATATATATGTTGCATTTAATATAAAGATCTGAACTGTCGAGGGTAAAAGTCAATAGCATTTAGGACACTCACAGCACCATGTCAAAATCACCAAATCTAGTCTCAGCATTTTATCCATTACTCCAAATCCTATCCTGTAAACTACTAACAGCAGTGCACTTATTTATGAATTTGACTGTCTGAGGTAGTTTATATCATATCTCACAATCAGAATCATGTGACATGTGGCCTTCTGCACATGCCTTGTTTCATTGAGCAGAATATTTTCAAGGCCCACTCATTCCCACAACTCACTGTTTTACAGAAAGGAAGAAATCATCCCTGATTCAGCACCTTTGCAGAAGTGCCATCACCCTGGAGGAAGAATAGCCTCTTCAGTGCATTTTAGTCCCTCCATTTCAGAATAAGTTCAAGATATTACCCTTGCCTATTGCGAAGTCACACTGTGGTTGTTTGGTTTCTCTAATATAATACCAGCCTTCATTCTAAGTGGAAATGCTGTGCTCCTTCCACATGGGAAAAAAAATCTCAGACTAGTTCATGTTTCAGACACTGACTCCATGTTTACATAGACTGATAATGATCCTGGAGTGATGGTTCATTTTATAAGTCAGCATACATGAGCATCAGGTACCCAGATATTTAATCAAACATGATTCTGAGTGTGTCTCTACAGGTGTGCCTGGATGAGATTAACATTGGATCTGACATGTAGAGAAAATTGCTTTCTCGTGGGGGTGGGCCACACTTCACCAGCTGAAGATCTGAACAGCAGATGGGATTTGCCTTACCTCGCCGCTGGACTAACTAGAATATGTTTCCTTTCATGTCCTCAGCTGGAACTTAGACCATCAGCTCTCATGGTCCTTAAGCCTTGCACCATGCATCTCCTAGGTCTCAAACGTGGTGCCTGTGGTTCTGGGGACTGCATCTCAATAATTATATGAGACAATTTTTTACAATAATTACAGATAGATGATAGATATAGATAGATAGATAGATAGATAGATAGATAGATAGATAGATAGATAGATAGATAGATAGATAGATAGATGATAGATAGACACATATATACATACACACATATATATATATGTATAGATACATAGGCATAGCAGATAATGGATAAGTAAATTAGATGATAGACAGGAGACAGACACAGTCATATCTGTTTGTGGATCCATATTCACCCATCTAGAGATATCTGTCTCCCTATGTGTTTATTTCTAGGTATCTATCACATATATATATATATATATATATATATATATGTATATATATATATACTCATCTATATAGAGATAGATATATATTTGATATAGGAATTTGTGTATATGTCTATGCTTGAGAAAACTCTTATAATCTGCTAGAACACATGCAGACAAATCCATATATATTATATATTTGAGTATGTATGTATATGTGTATTTGTATGTAATTAGTTCTCTGTCTCAAGTGCTGAGTAATATGTCTGCTGTATTTTGTTTCTTAGCAAGTATGTTTTAAAATAGGTTAGAATAAATGTGCATTAACAACAGTATTTACTCAATTCTCTGTCTCCATGGAAAGCCTTTTCTAAGGTTGCTCTTTTCTAACTATCTCTGAAATATAAAATGATTTAGAGCCAAAGATTAAGTCCCTTGTACAGTAAGATGCACTATTTTACTCCTTCAATTCAAATTCCTCAAAAACACAAAATATTATTAGTGTTGCATTAATTAAAATGTGTGTCTTATTTCTCATTAAACTAAGATACTGTCTCATTATTTCCAGCTGATTGAAGACTGAGATTCTTAGTGTTCAATTTTCACAGAGTTATCAAGGAGCCTGCTTAAAAAAAATAACTTACCCCATGAGAAAAGAATGTCCAATGCTAAAGTCAATATAAAGTGAAAGTGATTTTTGTCAAAGTTGTGAAGAGATGTTGAACACTCATAGCCAGGTCCCTGACCAGACCTTCTGCAGTTCTCAGGCAACAGGATCCAAACCAAGGTCATTCCAGTGCCAGTGGCAACAGCAGTGAGACAGGGGAATGTCTTAGCTGAGCAGTATTTTCTGTTTTCAATAGTTAATGGCACAAGTATGGAACCCTCAGCCAATACAGTGCATTGATGCAACTTGTATCAGGCACCAACAATGAGCCACACATCACTGGCCTCTATCAGTCAGCACTGAAAACTTAAGGCAGAATCAGTATCATCCCAAGTCAATATAAAAAAAAAAAACTGTGGACACCCTACTGAGCTCCAGAGGGTCTTTTGAAAGGTCATTTTAGAGGTAACCTTTGAGAAGACACTTTGGAGGTAATACAAATTGAAATATGCTGATAGGTCACTATTGAGACAATGCCTTATCTGTACTGGGGAGAGGGTGACTGATAATATCCAGAGAAACCCTGGTGTATTCTCTCCTTCTTGCTTGATGCCAGTTATAAATTTAAATTATTATTTTCAGGAGTGCATGTCTTCTGCATGCAATCTTGCATCCAAAGGCTTGAATTACATCCACTGTTTATTCTTCAGAATGGAGTTATTTGTAACAAATTCAAGCACTAGCCGGTGTCCAGGAATTTTTGAAATATGAATTAATTTTGATTCATGCAAACTCCACTATACTCTTCAAGATGAAGCTTTTCCATTTAAATTTCATGAAAGATTAGGGCATCTGTAGAGGAAATACAGATGGACTCAAGGTAACTGTTTGCATTTAGATGTTGGGAAATAGCAAGAGAGATGGTTTTTGTGTTCTTTGCATTTGCATATATATGTGAGTAAAGACAGGAATGAGGATCAAGAATATGAACTCTGGAATGGAACTTCAATAAATCAATCTAGCAACAAGAATTTTTCATAGATCAACCAATTTCATTCTTCCCACATTTCTAGATAAAATAGGATAAACCTTACTTCCTCACATCGTGCAATTTCAGGAATAGAAAATGTAATCAAATCGTTGTTAGGATAAAAATAAAATCACCATATCTTTTACACTTCAGATTCAATTATGTCCAATTTCAAAAGTAATGTACTAGCTGGGCATGATGATGGTTTCCAGTAATCCTGCATTTAGAAGAAGGAGACGGAGGGATCAGGAGTTCAAGGCCAGCCTGGGATACAAGAGACCCTGTGCCACAGAACCAGAAATAACTAAATAACAACAACAACAACAACAACAACAAAATAAAGCATACATTGATATGGCCATTACTCTTATGCTAGTCAGGACTTGCTGTGGGATGTCGTTCTGTATGCTGTGACTATATATTACTCTGATTGGTTGATAAATAAAACACTGGTTGGCCAGTAGCCAGGCAGGAAGTATAGGTGGTTTAAGCAGATGAGGAGAGTTCTGGAAAGAGGAAGGGCTGAGTCAGGAGTCGCCAGCCGAACACAGAGGAAGCAAGATGACAAGGCAGAACTGAGAAAAGATACCAAGCCACGTGGCTAAACATAAATAATAATTATGGGTTAATTTAAGTGTAAGAGCTAGTCAGTAATAAGCCTGAGCTAATGGCTGAGCAGTTATAATTAATATAAGCTTCTGTGTGATTATTTTATGAGCAGGCCATGGGACTGAGGAGGTTTGGTAGGACTGGAGAAACCTTCCGACTACAAGGACTCACTACAAGAATAGAACCAATATACTGTGAATGTAACTAGGAGAGGGTCAAGCTCTCCTTCCAAATGCCATGTAGTCCATACAGTCCTATTGTATCTATCTGAAGGCTGCAGTGCTGTGAAACTAGTTTCAGCTCCAGTCAAAAAGATAAGAGACTCATGATGCAGAACCAGTTCCAGGCTCAAGACCTGCAGGCTTTCTGGAGAATGTGTCCATTTCAAGGCTGAAGAACATGTAATTTGATGTCCATAGGTAATGAAGGCTACAAAATCAAGTGACTGCTTATGAAGGACCAAGATTTTGCCTTTTGTTCCATTTAGATTCCCACCCACATTCACAACGTGTCTTCTCCCATCACATTGCTGATTCATATGCTAAGCTCTCTGGAAATAACTTCACAGATACAGCTCAAAGTATGCATTAAGAAAGTGTGAAAAACCTCTCAATCTAATCAAATTGACAACTGAGATTAACCATCACACTCCCCAAATAACAGTCCACATCAAACCTTCAAAAGGTGCAACATGATATATACCATTTTATGTTGCACATATATTTTTGGCTATGTGGCCTTTCACTGGGAGTGGTCAATCTCTGAGAGATCATGCCCTTAAATAAAACTGACTCTCCCTCTCAATACTGGTAGCTGTCAATCAACTATCAGTTGGTCCTCAGCTAGGGGTGAGACTTCATTTCAAACTCTCCCTCCATGCTAGGATTTTTGCCTGGCTTGAGCTTGTAGAGGTCTTGCATATGCTCTCACAACCACTCTGAGTTTTTATGTGCAACTGCCCTGCTGTGTCCAGAAAACCATTCCCTTGTAGTCATCTGCCTCATCTGGCTCTTACAATCTTTCCTCCCCCTCTTCTACAATAATCCCTGAGCCTTGGGAGGAAGAGATGTGATAGGGATGATCATCCTGCAGTCTTCTGTTCCTTGCGCTTTGACTAGTTGCTTTTTGTGTTGATAGCCTTCTACTTCATAAAGAAGTTTCTGAGATGAGGGCTGAGAACCAGTAGCATAATCTACTGATATAAAACATAAGTCATTAGGATTTGAGTTAACACCGTATCCAGCACAAATTGACCTCGACGGTTCTTTTTTTTTTTTTTTTCTTAATTTATAAAGTTGGGTGGGTAGGAAAGGGTGAATGGATATGGAAGGAGTTTGGAAAGGAATGTATATGATCAAAATACATTGGATGGGATTCTTCAGAAGTGAATTAAAAATCGTTTAAATTTATTTTTTTAAAGAAAGAAAAGCAATATCCAGGGACTCCATGATGCAGCTCCTATGAGATGGCCCTTGGACTGGGACTTTCCAGTGACGCACTTCATTGGCTTCACCCATGCTCCTGAAAATAAAATAATTTCCTCACCTTGAAATAAATGACTTACAAGCTGCAAAAGGGGGGGGGGTAAAAACAGACATGCAAACTAGGAGTCTGGGCATTGCATTTGTTTTGCAAGTTAAAAATCCTGAGCTAAAGCTAACAACACTCACTTTTGAACCCCAATAAGCAGATCATTTGTTTTGAGCTGAATTTTTCAAAACCATAGACTCTTACAAGTCTAAGACAATATCTCAATAATTTCCACTGATATTTTCTTTGACATTTTTTCCCTACATTACCTTGCCAACCTCTGTCAAGTAATAGTGATTAGACTATCAGCTGAAGAGATTTCACAACTACGGGGGAAAAAATTAAAAAAAAAAAACTTTACAATAATTCTGTCTAATAGGGATTATGAGATTGATTCGAAGATGAATCAAGACATTTTGCTTTGTAGAGATAATTATTCTAATAATTTACATATTCCTTCTCCTGGAGATATCAGTTTCCTTTTGTAGAAGAGGGAGACTATTGTAGAAGGCCACAACTAGCCAAAATGCAGATAATAATTATTCTAATAATTTACATATTCCTTCTCCTGGAGATATCAGTTTCCTTTTGTAGAAGAGGGAGACTATTGTAGAAGGCCACAACTAGCCAAAATGCAGATAACAACACTGCCTATGGGGTTTCTAGCTCCAACCGATACATCTACACCTCAACTCCTATACCAGACTCAGGGACATCAGAGGACTCAGAGACATCAGAAAACAGGGAAGAAAGACTGTAAGAGCCAGAGGATCAGAAAATCTGAAACTGCGCCATTTAGCTATGACAGGGAATATGCAGCCATGAAATTGCAACGGCATGGCTGCCTAAAGAAGACTTAGTCAATTGCAACAAAAGTTGACAAAAGGATGTCTCATGGAGCCCCACTCCTAGATAAAGAGCTACAAACAATTACCAACTTCTGAGAGAGAGAGAATTGGTCTTCCCCAGGGATGAGCCCTTTGGTTTATTATCCAACACCAGTCATCTCTAAAAATACATATATGCAGTCAACACTGAAAGGAATGATCAAGTTGTATTTATGTTTATTTGTTTATACATACATATATATATATATATATATATATATATATATATATATGCTAACAATGACTAAAGAAAAGGAGACTGAATTTGGCAAGGGCATGATAGGGGTAGGAGGGAGAAAAGGGCAGAGGAAAATAATTATATTATAGTTTATATTAAAATTAAATAATAAAACCTTCTTGTTTTAAAAGATAATACTATCCACACACAAAAAAACTCTACCTTTCTCTTTTTAAGGCAATGACTTCACAGATATTTACTGGGCACATTATGTGAAAGACAGTGTTATATATCAAAATGAGCTTTTAATAAAAGAAGAAATGTATACTCAGAAGGGGTATCTAAATGTGTCATGTACTACATTTTCTGACAGGCATAATTTTATGTCCTTTTAAAATGTCAAAACCCACTAGCTAGCACACTGTTTTATGCAATTATATTTCCTACCCAAGGCATAATTTGAATCAATTTGATCAAATTTGTATGATGTGTGCCTTAAAAAAAAATCTAAGGAAGTGAAATAAACTACAGAAGTTCAAGATTATCCCTCATACTATATGGAAATTTACTGAGTCATACACTAAGCAATCACCAGGAAGAATGAGTTAGATTTAGGGAATAATTTTCTTATGAGGGAAATTACAATTCTTTCTTTGTATCCAAATCCTCCTGATTATAGATTCCCATACATTTTAATTCGCCAGTCCCCTTGCATGTCCTATCTTCTCTGCACACTCTAATTTATGCGAATATCTCATTTCAAGAACTCATCCTGGAACATCTGCCACATCACCTAGCAACACAGCGGAGTTGTTTGCATCCATTTGAGAAGAAGTGCTTAGCATCTGTTAGGCATGCAGCCCAAGAAAGGATGGGGGATGGTACAAAATAAATCCTAATGATGCTCAACTCTGACATGTAGAGAGACAGGCCCCATCACATGCCACAAGTCAACACTAGAATCTTATTTCTCCCTACATTTTCCTCACATGTTGTGGATGGCCAAGTATACCTAGGATACACAGCAGTTATGGGACAACACTGATGTAGAGTACTTAAATATTTGAGTTAGACATAAAAGCCTGTTATGGGGCTTTGTGCTGGTTTGAACGAGAACTGTCCCCATAGGCACATCTATGTGAACATTTGGTCCTCAGCAGGTGGTGCTGTTTATGGGACTATGGAACCTCCGAGAGGAATGTCTTTGCTAGAGGAAGTATGTCAGTAAAAAACAGGCTTTGAGGGTTTATAGGCTCTCCCTACTTCCTGCTTTCTTTCTGCCCACTTCCTAGGTGGATAGAAATCTGATAACCCATCTTCATGCTCCTGTCTGTGATCATGGTATTTTATTAAAAAAAAAAAAAAACTAATAAAAAACTGGGGGGGGGGGTTAGGCATGAAATGAAGGATGAGATGAAGAGAAAGGCTTACCTGAAACAAGTCAGGGAGTAGATGAGGAAAAGCCCATGAGGCTTCAACCCTACAGAAGGAAATGAGGAAAGCTGGGAGAGGGAAAGGTGTCCTCTCCAGGGAAGAGCACACCAATTAATTGTCCAGTGCCAAATGGACAGCCCTGAAAACATACATACAGTAACATTATATGGACTCAACAGGTTATGTCTAAGAATATATATATATATATATATATATGTGTGTGTGTGTGTGTGTGTGTGTGTGTGTGTGTGTGTGTGTGTGTACAGACATACATACATACATATATGCAGTAACAATTAGTGAGAAGGAAGACCATGAATTTGAAGGAGAGTAGAAGGAGGTATATTGAAGGGTTTGGAGAGACTAACAGGAAGGGAGAAAATTTGTAATTATATTATAATCTCTAAAATAAAATTTAAAAAAGAAGCAGATAAAAGAAGCCATGTAGAAGCCTACTGTCTCACAACCAAACTGCACATGAGTAGGACAGTAGGACACCTGTCAGTGAAAGAAGAGGGGCAAATGGTGAGGTTTAAAGAATTAAGCAGAGAAGGGGATGGGGGACTAGGGGAAAGAAGGAAATGAAGATAGATTAACAAAAGGATCTATTAAAATCCTTATGAATAATATCTAATAGTGAGCTAATTTCAAAATGCACCCTGAAAACAAAGAGTTTGAACAAAATTTACCCTGCACGGGTAGACAATGTCTCTCCTAAAAGACATGAGTTATTAAATAAAAATCACAGTATAGGTATGAGATACCTCCCTATGAGTTATTGATCAGGGAGCTTTAGAGGTCTCCAAAGTAACACTGATTATTGCCATTGCCCTGGCTTATCCAGAATAACTACATGATAAGTGCTTATTGCTGGAGACACACCGTACACTCTAGCTGTAGGACATAGAGAATGCATCTCAAACCCACCAGGAAACTGCTTCCACACTCGTTAGCTTGCACAGTGCCAAAAGGCGTTATACATGCTACTGGGAAGAAAAGATATCAACATTCTTACCCAGTGCTGGTCATTGTGTGCTGCAATACTGACCTCTTACATAAGGTGTGCTTACTGGTCCAATAATGGCACGGCTCTTGTGCGGTGACTAGCCACTTTCTGATTGGATGTGAGGCCTGTTTGTTCCACAGGAGGGCATTTCATCCCTGGCACTGTAATCCTGATCAAATTTCCCATGGCTGAAGAGGTTAAACCTGCTGTTGTTACGTCGCTAAGTGTCCAAGCTGTCAAATTGCCTTCTCATCAGCACGTTTCTATCTATAGACCTGGTTTACTGTCATCCTTGGTCAGAGAAGCTTCGTTCTGCCGTCAATGCCAATCAATGGAGATATTCATAACTGGTAATAGTGCGGAGGAAAAGAGATGGGATACTCAGCCATAAACATGACAACTATATTAATACCGCCCCCACCAAGGTTATGAGCATGTTGTAAGGGTAAATGGGGGATAGATATGATATATCATTGTGCACATGTATTAAATTCTCAAAACATAAAAAAAAAACACATATTAAACATCAGAAGCCATTTCTACGGTTTCTTTCTTTTGGGGTGTGTGTGTGTATGTGTGTGTGTGTGTGTGTGTGTGTGTGTGTGTGTGTGTGTGTGTTTGTGATGTGATGTGTCTAGATGCTAGTATGTTATGGCATGAGTGTAGAGGTCAGAGGATCACTTTGGGGATTAGGTCTTTCTATCCATCTTGTGGGAACCAGAGATGAAATTCTTGTCATGAGGTATGTACTTGCAAGCCTTCCCCTTGCTGAGCCAACATGAAGACCACAGGGGACTTTTAATCCAGTCTTAGTAAAAGAAAAGTAGGTTAGCAGACATATCATCAAGTGTTTACAAATAGGCTTCTTAGATCCCAAAGGGCCTGAAATACTGGATTCTGTGCACTACACAATATCGCAGTGACTATTTTTCTAGCACAACCAAAACTCATGGATTCCTTTGTTCATTATTGATTCAAATAAAGCTGGCTCTGCAATTTAAGATGAGCAACTAAGTTTCTTCCAAAAAGCTTTGCACCAGTAGTATGACCAGTGTTGTTATCACAGTCACTATTGCTTTCTAGTATAACTTCAAAAACAGTTGTCATTAACGCTTTCCCTCCTGGACACATTTACCATTGTACCCCTCACAATGTGAAGTCTGTATCTACTGCTCTTGAACCTAGGCTGGCCCTTAATTTGTCTTTGACAATAGACATAGGAGGCCTACAAATTCTACTTTCTCCCTGGGGGTGGTAATACTCAACTATAAAGAATGGCTGCACTGGTGAATGAGGGGAGACTAGATGAAGAGCTAGGCCAGGCCATGAAGAGAAAAATGAGCTGCCAAGTACATTTCAATAAATGCTCACTAGGCTTACAGTGCAGCTGCTCAGGAAAGACAGGCGATTGAATGGATTTTGTTCCTGTATCACGTAGAGAAAGCATTCTTCCTGAGTTCTAGAACACAGGATCTCAGGAACTGTGAATGGTTTTTGTTGCTAGTCAAGACATTGAGGAGGGCTGCTTTTACATAACAATTAGTGGAAACATATGCATAAAGTCCAAGGAGACAATTCTTATGGTAATGTTATTCCTAGGTTTTAATTTCTATGCCTAGAATCAAGGACATTGTTTGCCCATACAATGTATAAAAACAAGGAATTTAAAGGATGTAACCACACAAGCCATGCCTGAACTAGCACCAAGCAAACCAAGGAAGTGTAAGAGGAAGAAAAGCTTTCTCATTCCAATGCATTCTAGTACAGTGAGGCAGCTCTCCCCATGGCTGAATCAACAGCTCCTCTTTATGTGCTCCACACTAAGCCACTGATCTTTATTTAAGTCCAGAGAAGTAGACAGTATTAACAACTTTCAAATTATACCACTAGAAATAGAAAAACATATAATAGGTCTTGTTCGAGGTCTCTAGTTTCTGCTACACTGTTGATAATGAACCTTCATTGGAACTCCTCTTGGTTATCCTGCTGTTGCCCTGTGTCTTGGAAATCCTGCAACTTTGGGTCTGCAGGACCAGTCTCTTCACGTACTCCAGCAGATCACAGATGGGGTGGTTCAACTCATAACCCTGGTTCTGGGCCTGGATAGTTGCACAGTTGGTCAGTCCAACAACTCTCCCTTATCCTGACCACCAAGATGAGCACTCCTGCATTGCCCTGTCTAGTTCACCTCTTGTAGCAATGAGCAAGGGGAGAGGCAAGTTCTCCAGCTTTCCAGTCCTCAAGGTCAGTTCTCCCCAATGACTCTTTGCAATGAACACTTGCAAGTAAAGATATATGGATAAAAGGTTTTGCTGTGTGACTCACTGTGTTACACTACAGCTTCCATGACAATACTGATTTTTCTTTCCCCTTTTTTTTTCTCTTAAATTTTATTTTATTTTGAGAGGGAGATTGCAAGGGCAGATATGAAGGGACAGGGAAATGAATGGGATGGAAATGCATGATGTAAAAGACACAAAGAATAAATAAAAAAGAAAGTTTAAAAAATATGTTATTTTTAAACTTTATTAAAAAAAGAAAAGCATACAATATACCTTGCCAGTGAGGAAGAATTTCCATAATGGATTAGCATAGAGAGCTGTGCAGTTAAGTCAGTGACTGCCTGAATTAAAACACAAGGGGTCAATGTAAGGCCAAGGGCAATATTCTAGCAGAGAAGAAGAATATCAGGCAGTCTAAGGTGTATTTTACTGGAGCACCAGAGGGGCTACAGAGAACAGAGATGACAAAATGTTTAAATATGATGGCTCAGAGTTTAGCTAAATTCACAAGGATACAATTCCACAGATGCATGGAATGCAAGGAACCTGGGCAAAATAAACTGCAAAAAGACAACATAAAAACCTGGGCACTCTACAGCCAAATTGCTGCAAAGAAAAATAAAAACAATTCAAGTCAACTAGAGGAAAAAAATATATGCATACGCATACACACACACACACACACACACACACACACACACACACACATACACACACACACAGAGAGAGAGGAGAAAGAACAACTAAAAACGGCAGACTTCTCCATGTCCTATGACACAAGTGTGTGGCATCTTTAGCAAGAGGGTCTTAATATCACCAAGAATAGTGACAATGGTCTGTAACACTTGGAGGTCTTTAGGACACCACTGAGGAACAACTCAAAGGAAGTGTCCCATAGGCAACAGCCTGTGGTGCCTGGGAGATGTACTGTCCCCACTGTAGAGCAACTGTACCTTTTATACGTGTGCATTTATATACATATATTTGGGATACTTATACATTAATAGATTCCCATCTTGTTCTTTCAAAGTTCTTTAGTGGAAGTTATCCCGCTCCATTCCTTCTCCTCTACCATGTCTGTGCATCCCCTATCCCATGTAACTCTTCCTGTTCCATGATTTCATGATCCAACTGATGACCCTATACCCATGTGCATACTGGAGGTACTAAGTGATGAAGCAAGTGGCGAGGGAGATGGAATGGGAGCTGGATTGAACAAAACATATTTAATGCATATATTAATTTCTCAAGCAATAAACATTCATTTTTGAAAAAGCAGAAGACTTCTCTTTTTTTTGCTCTACCTATCATCTATCTATATACCTATTTATGTATTTATTTATTTATGTGTATGAATGTGTGTATGTACATATGATGTGTGCACACTTACACATATGTGGACATGCACTCCTGTGTACACATCCAGACACCAGAAATGGGCCTTGGGTATCCTTCTATACCACTGATACAGAGTCTCCCCTTAACCTGGAGCTAGGTTGTTGACCAGTATGTCCCAGTGATCCCCCTGTCTCCACCCTATAACACTGGAATTACAGATACAAATGCAACTACTCACAGCAATTTGATCCAAACTCAGGTCCTCAAGTTTGCACAATATACACTGTTACCCACAGAGCTAGATCTTCAGCCCCCAGAAGAAAAGATATGATAGTTTTAAATTATCGAAATGATTTGTTTTCAACCAGAATTCTAAGCTTAATAAAAGAAAAGCCATTGAAAAGTGAACAACAAACGAGATGAGTAAATTTGTTTCCTGAATTCCTTGTGAAATACAAACTAAAAAAAGTATGACAAATAGCTAAAGGGGTTTTCCAGACAGAAGAATCTACCCCAGTGAAGTTTGGATGATCATAAATAAAAAGCACCAGAGAAAAAATGACAATGACATAAAATACAGTTTTTACATATTCTCATTTGAAAATAACTGTTTAAAACAAAGGAAATACTGCTGCCATGGCTGGCACACAGCCTGCAGTAAGTGCACCCTCTGTGCGGTAGTACTGAGAGACAGACAGTAGGCTTCTAAGACATCAGCCAAGTGGGAAAGTAATTGGGGGATGTTACTTCATGACAGGGTTAACGCTGGTCTGCAAGAGTTAGTCTCCATAAAAGTGGGCTGTTCTAAAACGAGGCCATTTCTGGATGCAGCACCTTCCCTTCCAGCTTCCCCTGAATGTTGTGACCTGCTTAGGGGCCCCTTTCCAGATACCACCACTGTGCTGCTTGGACTTTGCAACAATCAAAACATCAGAAGCCTGAACCAAATAAACCCACTTGCATTGTAAGTTCTGTAGCCTCAGGAGTTTTGTTATACGACATCATAAGTATGAAAACACCTGTGTTGGGGTTTTTCAAAATTTGTAAAGTTCAAATGTATGAAAATAATAATAAAAAAGGTAGAAGAGTAGAACTGAAATATACTGTTGCTATTACTGACACTTTACAACTCATTCAATATTTAGACCACTAATCCAGTAACTATTTTAAAAATATATATTCTGGACCAGGAACTGGCTCCATTGATACAGGGACCTGCTGCCAAGCCTGATGACCTGAATTCAATTCCCATCGCTCAGGTGGTGGAAGGAGAGAATCAACTTCCCCAAGATGTCATCCAACTTCTACATATGAAGTGTATCACATGTGTGTACACATACACACACACACACACACACACACACGCAGGCACGCAAAATAAATAAAATGTAAACTTAAAAACATTTTAAAAATCTCCATTATGCTAAGTCCTAAGAGAAATACACAGTAATATAACTTCCTGAGTTACAAGTAAATAAAGCACAATGACCATTATACGATGGCGATTGACTCTGTGACCCTCGCCACAATCCACTGATAAATAAAACTGTCAGATTTCAGTTCTGCAATTTCACAGTGAGTCAAAATATTCTCCAGAAAATAGATTTGTCTTTAAAGGCCAGTGCTGGTCTACATTTTCAGGTGAGTTCATGTGAAATAGCACTATGAAAAAGTAAAAACCTGAGAGTAAAGAAGTTTTGACACATTTGTTTTGAATGATCACCTTTATGCTAAATATGGTTCATAATATGGCTTTGATTTTCATATATAATCAATGAAGCTGGGGGAATAGAGCAAATTGACTAGCTTCTATGCACAAAAAACAGACAATAGAATTCAGAAGCAACATATAACCTGGGAGAAAATAAATTTTCAATCATTACCTAATAAGGGATTAATATCCATGCTCTATAAGAAATGCCTGTAAACCAGTAGCAAATAATCTAATCAAAATTTGGATAAAGGACCTGAATAGACATTTCTCCAAACAAGGTATATAATTCACCAATGGGTATATAAAAAGATATCAGCATCACAGAAAAACAAAGTGAAACCATAATGCAATATTGCATACTTGTTAGGTTGGTCATTACCAAAAGATAAATGGGCGTGAGCTGCTGTCATTGGAATCCTTCTACACTGCTAATGGAGTTCAGAAAAATGGCAATCCAGTGTTGGAAACATTATAGGATGCCTGAAAATACCAAAAATAATTAAAATAAGACATGTATGTATGAAAAGTATCTCTCCTGGAAATACCACTTCTAGATATATAGCTATCTCATGGCGCTAGGCAGCTTGAAGTACACAGTATAGCAAGAGACGTAGAAAGAAGGACCCTGCCTCATGTAAGGTGGAAGGAGAAAAGAACCGATTTCAGAATGTTGCTCACATGCCACAGACCCCACACACTGCAGTCCTCCCCTTTCACGGTGGTAGTTCCAGCGTTCAAACTCAGGTCATCGAGTATGATAGCATGGGCTGAGCGACCCTCTCACCCTCTCAGTTGAATAAATCCTAATGGTGTAATTCACATCAGGGTGGCTATAGTTTGTAGCGTGAATCTTAAAAGGTCTTATTAATAAAAACCAACTTGGAGCCAGGTATTGGGGTGAATGTTGAATGATCAGAGAAACAGAACCAGCCACAGCTAATTTCACCTCACCAATTCCTCAGCTGATCTTGTTTCCTCAAACTGGAAGCCTCTGCGTCCTCATCTGAATGGATCTCAGCTGAACTGCTGCTAATAGCCTAAAAGCTGAACAGACTCTAGCTCCTGGTTTTCATGCCTTATATGCCTTTATGCTTCCTGCCATCACTTCCTGGGATTAAAGGCATGAGTCACCATGCCTGGCTGTTTCCAGTGTGGCTTTAAACTCACAAAGATCCAGACGGATCTCTGCCTTTGGAATGCTAGGATTAAAGGTGTGTGTGCCACCATTTTCTGGCCTCTATATCTAGTGGCTGTTCTGTTCTCTGACCCCAGGTAAGTTTACTAGGGTGCACAATATATTGGGGAACACATTACCACCACAATAGTGGATAATACTGCATATAATACTTAATACTGTGAAGGATAATGCATCTTAAGTACTGTCACCATGTTGAAAAGTGATGGCATTATGTGAACTGGTCACAGCACTCATTCTAAAATGTATATGCATATATGTGTGTGTATATATATATATATATATATATATATATATATATATATATACATATTTACCAAACTAACATTATGTGCCTTAAGTATATTTTGGCCTATTATTCTTTTTTTAATTAAGAAATTTTTTTATTCATTTCACATCCCAATCATAGATCCCCCTCTTCCCTTCTCCAACCCCTCCAGCCTCCTCCCCCAACCCACCCCCCCATTCCCTCCTACAAGAAGGTAAGTCCTCCCATGGGGAGTCAGCAGAGCCGGGTACATTCAGTAGAGGCAGGTCCAAGCCGCTTTCCCTGCCTTAAGGCTGTGTGAGGTGTCCCACCATAGGTAGTGGCCCTATTATTCTTTAACTAGAAAAAAAATGAAAATGACGCATCTGATAACTGCATTTATTCCTCTCTCATCAATTGTGGTTTACTTGCATGGAAACTGGCTTCTATCCTGACCCTCCAAGTGGGCAAACATTCCTGTAACATTCTATTCTGTTTGAGTGTTTGCTGGCAAAGCAGTTTTCTGCCCTTTTCCTGCAAAATTCTATTTATTCTTCATTTCTGAAATAGGTGGTTGCTGGTGTTAGCTGCCTGGGTTGGCTTGATATTGTCTTTCAGTACCTTAAAGACTTTACTCAGTTGTCCTGCTGTCTACTATTGTGTAAACTGTATCTTTGTTCCTCTTTGGTTAATTTTCCCCGCTCTGATTGTCTTCGGTGGTTTATGGTGTCCCTCAGTTCTGAGCAGTTTGAAAAGGAGGCACCCAGGCAGCTATATTAGCAATAGTAATAGCAGTGATGGTTGCTGTTTTGTGGTTTTATCCTGTGTGGCAGGGTTTAACCTTGAATTCTATGTTTCAGTTTCCTTTCTCTTGTTATGGTAAAATACCTTAACAAACACAACTTAATGGAGAAAAACTTTGCTTTGCCTTACAGTTCCAAAGGCTACAGAGCATGACAGCTAGGAAAGCACACTGGAGAAAGCGTGAGACCTGCTCATCACATCGCATCAACATCAGAAAGGGTGAACAAAAACTGTGGAATCACAAATCATTTCCCTAGTGACGTATTTCCTCCAGCAAGACTCCACCTTCTAATAGCACCAGTCCTTCCCAAACAGCTTCTCAAACCTTCCCAAACTTCTACCAGCTGGGGATGAGTGTTAAAACACATGAGTCTGTGGGGGACATTTCACGTTCAAAACACAACCACATATATCTTTAATTTTGTATGTTAGATGCTACTAACTAAATGCTTTCCTGATTCTCCCTAATTGCTGTAACCTTCCATAAGTAGTTCACATTTGAACAAAGACCCATCTCCTCTGGGCTTTATTGAAGGTTGTTGGAAGGGAAAGATATTCACTAATCAACTTGGTCAGAAATTCTTGGAAGCCAAGCTTGGGCTCCACAAGCAGGCAGGCTCAGTGCTGGAGTTAATTTAAGGCCACATAGACCTGATGTTAGGTTCTCAGGGAACTAGTTTGCTGCCATGAGCTGTGGGCAGGAAGTAGTAGTGCTGGGCTCTGTATGCCCACTATTGAGACACATTCATGACGTATTGAGAAGCCCTGGTACACTCCTAATGTTTATTCTATACATGAC